>BSQZ01000039.1:5159815-5352315 GCA_033239005.1 Lamellibrachia satsuma
CCCGCACTACGATGGTGGCGTCGTCTTTGGTGGGCGTGTAGGTGAAGCGGACGATGCTGTCCGGCGGGATGGCGTAGGGCGTCGGCTCCTTGGTCAGCGTCTGACCGGTCGCACTGATGACCGACAGCTGAATCATCACCTGCTTGTTCTTGAAGCGGCGGAACTTGCGCCCGTCCGGACTGTACACAGCGATCTGTGGGCACGACACGTGGTCATGAGTGTTGTTTCACGCAGGGCAGTAGACTTCTCTTAATAGAATTAGTCATTTAGTAGAATCAGTCACATGGGAAACGATGAATCGTAGGGCGAAATGAAAACAGGTCGTCATGGAAATACGCACGCGCATGCGCATGCGCACGCACACGCAAGCGCACGAACTCACCCACGCACCCACACACATTCACTCACGCACACGCACACGCACGTTGATATGGGCGAACGCATTCTAAGACACTCCCGTTACCACACGGTAACACATTTAACGTTGGATAGGGAGTTGAAGTTCCCGGATGTAATCGCCTGCCCAGATCGATACGCCCGAGGGTGTCATTATCAATCAAAACAGAAAACATTCGACGAAATAATCGTGCAGTATACTTACATAGACTTCGAACGCTGTTCCCGGTTTAAACGTGCGCACTTTTCCACCGAGGAATCGTATCCGGTACTTGTCCGCGATGATCTCCGTTGTCCCTTTCCCAGGCTGCACTTCGATTTCGTACCAGTCTTTGACAGTCACCGTAGCTTTCAGTTTCGTTCCCGGCAAATCAGACGAGTGTTTTTCAATCTCACTCATCGGGACCATAAACGATGTCGTGCCTTTGAACTGTTAACAAAAAGTCGCGAAATATGTTCTCACGATGACGTTTGCGATTTTGGTTTCTTGCGCCTCTGACCTCGGGTGTTTGGTGAATTAGGCGTTCTAAAAGTGTTATTATTATTATTATTATTCAACTGGAATTGGTAATCAATTAGAAATTGCCTAACCTGTTTTGTTTTCGTGCACTACCGAGCTTGGGTCTCCCCAGGATTTAAGTGTCTTATGTTGTAGTATATTATTATTATTATTATATACAAGTATATATTCTAAGAAAACATAATTATGTTTGTATTCCTTCAATGTTCGTACCAGGGATTATTGACTTTTTTTCTAAAATTTGGCAAACTCATAACCCATATAATATATTATAACTTGAATCTCATATGAATGAATAAGCTTTGGTAGTGAGAGAATAAACGTGATGATTGCTGATGATTGTTGATGATTGAACATATCATGAAGAAATGAGATTGGGGCGATACAGAATGAGCCTTTCAACTAACGAATCGGTGAACGAAAAAGACGCACCCTATAAAGGCGCCAAACACTATGAACAAACATGGAATGGGATAATTGGACAACTTAGAATAAAAGTAATTATCAAATTAGACTCACATGTGGAAACTCTTTTGTGATTGTCGGAAAATCTTTTTTCATCCCTCGAGGTTGAACTTGTATCTTCAATGTAGCGTTACCGAACACCGGTCGAGTGCTTGTGTGGCTGGTCACAAGAAGTATAAAACATAACAATTATCACACGTAACAAGTATAGAAACAACTTCACATATGTACGTAATATGTATTAAGTTAATAACACATAAACATGTGTACGAGTCGAAATACAAATTGAAGCCGCTATTGTGTAAGTAATGTGTCTACAAGCCCACCCACCCACACACCCACCCACACACCCACCCACAAACCCACCCACCAACCCACCCACCCAGGTAACCTTCCTTTCCTTACCACAATGAGAAGTCTATAGCACTGATACTCACTTAGCCATGATTACTCCAGCGAGTCCAAAGTCGTTCTCGAGGATATAGTCGGGCATCGTCACGTTGACTTCGTGTTGATGAGGAACTAGAAGGAAGGTAAACATTCACTATGCAAATAACATATTTATCTGCACAAGTAACATATTTATCTGCACAAGTAACGTATTTATCTGCACAAGTAACATATTTATCTGCACAAGTAACATATTTATCTGCACAAGTAACATATTTATCTGCACAAGTAACATATTTATCTGCACAAGTAACATATTTATCTGCACAGGTAACATATTTATCTGCGCAAGTAACATATTTATCTGCACAAGTAACATATTTATCTGCACAAGTAACGTATTTATCTGCACAAGTAACGTATTTATCTGCACAAGTAACGTATTTATCTGCACAAGTAACATATTTATCTGCACAAGTAACATATTTGTCTGAACAAATCTAACTTATGGGTCATCCAAGCCACCTAACTACAACCGATCTCTGTACGTTCACGGGACACCACAAAACAGCAATGTATACCGCTACACGGAATCGCTCTTCTATGACAATGTTGCGTGCTACTTACACACATTTTCTGTCCTGAACCGACTTGTGTAGGTATATCCCTGCAATGAGATAGCACACAAATAAAAGCGAAGTTAAAAAACAGAATCTTGCTATTCGTTTTTTTCAAAACGTGACATCAGTTACACGAGTATTTATATTTATAAACAGCGAATGGACGGTTTACACGAGCGGTTTTTTTCAATTTCTCGGTCGACACAGTGTCGCGCGATATCGCGTTGCAAGAATCTGCCGTGTAAACACCAGCGTAAGACCGATTAGCTGGGCAAAATTTGTAACGATTGTGCCAGGGAGAATTGGAAACGGTCCAAATATCTCCTCAGACATCTATTCGCGATTTTGAGGCAGTGGCCAATCACCGACCGCCACCCGTCGTAACTTTCTACCAAAGTTTAAAACTGGAATGGCAAACATGCAAACTTATATGGTTTCGTTATTGCAGTCTTGAACACGAAAACGCAATTTATTATTACGTGCGAAAGCATAAGTTAATTATATATTTATTTTGAGAGATTATTGCAACAGCAAAATCAAAGATGCACGAACCCAGCCTTCGACTAGAATGGTCCACCAGCCGTGTTTTGCCGGATGCGCAGTCGGGAAGTTATTTTCGTAGTAACCTAGAGAAACACAGAACGCGTCATTGCATCATAACAACCAAACTCTGCGACAGTTCAATCAGATAGTTTCCCATCTCTCTTTCTCTCTGCCTCTGCCTCTGTCTCTGTCTCTGCCTCTGTCTCTCTCTCTCTCTCTCTCTCTCTCTCTCTCTCTCTCTCTCTCTCTCTCTCTCTCTCTCTCACACACACACTCTCTCTCTCTCTCTCTTTCTCTCTCTCTCTGTCTCTGTCTCTCTTTCTCTCTCTCTCTCTCTCTCTCTCTCTCTATCTCTCTCTCGGTCTGTCGGTCTCTCGGTCTATCAGTCTATCAGTCTATTGGTATATGTGTCTCTCTGTTTATCTGGCTCTCTGTCTCTATATGTCTCTCTGTCTCTATGTCTCTCTTTCTCTCTTTCTCTCTTTCTCTCTTTCTCTCTTTCTCTCTTTCTCTCTGTCTCTCGATGTGTCTCTCTCTGTCTTTCTGTGTCTCTGGCTCTCTGCCTCTCGATCAATCGGTCCCTGTGTCAGTCTATATACCCTCTCGCTTTTCATTCCAATATCACGCCCCCTTTCTGTCTGTCTGTCTGTATGTATGTATGTCTGTCTGTCTGTATGTCTGTCGGTCTGTCTGTCTGTATGTATGTATGTCTGTATGTATGTATATCTATCGGTCTGTCTGTCTTTTTCTCTGTCGGTTTCTTTCTGATTCCCACCGTTTACTTTCTTTCTTTTTCATGCGCTAAGTTTTGTACCGAGACACACAATGGGCACTGATCTTGTGTTATCGTTCATATCACAACGCTTAAAACTCCATCATCAACTGATTTAACCTGTCATGATTCCGGTTCGTTGGTGTAGTGTGTGAATATTTTAAGTAACATCCGCAGTCAGTTTATTAAACAAAACTGCGTATTTTTGTTGAAATATCATTGAAAGAATTAAATTTAGTCATTAGGTCTGGTAAGGCTCAACATACTCGATATCCAAAATGGTAAACACTGGGCGAGTCAATCCCGATCTTGGGCGCGACTTCCACCTTCTTGCCGATCACATGACAAAGTTACGAAATTTCACCCATTTCCACTTGACTTAATGTCTGACTAAACATTAAGTAATTTAATAGTTTGTATGATGGTTTCTCACAAACTACATACAAAAGTTGCACAAACGAGCCAACATGTTGCAGTGGATACTAGGTAGGTTTTTTTGTCGCAAAACGAATTTGAAATGAGACTAGCGAAAAAAATCGAATTGAAGAGGAACCTTTAATCGGGTACTGGAAATGACACTTTAATTTTAGACTCACCGTTATTTACCAACTGCGCCAACCATCTCCGAATCACTTGTCCTTTGGCGTCCTGTGGAAATAACGAAAACGAACACCGTTCACGTGATTAGCCAAATTAAATACTATGATATTAATATTCCACGAAGAACCGCTAACACCGTATTTGTCGATATACAAAGTGAAAAACAACGTATGGCATATGTGACAAAATTTTTCGTTAAACCCAAAATATGCTAGGAAAGTAAATGCACTTTAAATATACTGGTCGACTTATCTAATATTCATAGATTAGGCTATCTTACAACGGTATGAACATTTGCCTACATATGAAATGTAGCGATGTATTTTGTTCGAACTGTACACACCTTGACGTAGACGTTCATTGACCCTGATGTGATGGGGAGGAGATTTGGTTGCAGAACGATGATACGGAAGTATACTGAAACGCATCAGAGAAACCAATATCTTTATCCGGGCGTGTCTATGCGCGCACGCTTTACATTCGTGCGCGTGCCGTGCACGTGAGTCGTGACGACGATATTAAATTTTGCATAATTACGTTCGTCATTTTTGAAGAGATTTTCAGCCAGTTAGTATAAAAACACTCCGTGCCCAACTATTAATATATAAAAAAAAACTACTTATGATTACCACCATTAGATTGGTGCATTCCCGATAAGCCAATTATTTCCTTGTCCACTTGCCATGACGGTCTTTTGCCTTGGCAATCTTGTTAAATCTTAATAATATTCCTATTTGAAGTATTTCGCCTGTCAGGCTATTTCATATTATGTTACTAAATTAGTGACAACAAAGTTGAAATAAATTATCATTGGACTTTATGAAAGCTGTGGGTCTTGTATTCGTCCAGAATGTATATATTCTGTGTATATGCATCAGACTGGTGATTGCAATCTTATAATGTTTTAATGAATAAATATCATTTTACCGTTAAAAGCTATTCATTTGTTTTAATATACACCTGTATATTATGTAAATCCGTCATAAATGTGTTGACGTAGTAGGACGAGATAGGCTAGGACAACAATGACACAACTAGATGGGCTCACTTGTCGATCTCTTCAGATAGTAGGACGAGATAGGCTAGGACAACAATGACACAACTAGATGGGCTCACTTGTCGATCTCTTCAGATAGTAGGACGAGATAGGCTAGGACAACAATGACACAACTAGATGGGCTCACTTGTCGATCTCTTCAGATAGTAGGACGAGATAGGCTAGGACAACAATGACACAACTAGATGGGCTCACTTGTCGATCTCTTCAGATAGTAGGACGAGATAGGACAACAATGACACAACTAGATGGGCTCACTTGTCGATCTCTTCAGGTAGTAGGACGAGATAGGCTAGGACAACAATGACACAACTAGATGGGCTCACTTGTCGATCTCTTCAGGTAGTAGGACGAGATAGGACAACAATGACACAACTAGATGGGCTCACTTGTCGATCTCTTCAGGTAGTAGGACGAGATAGGCTAGGACAACAATGACACAACTAGATGGGCTCACTTGTCGATCTCTTCAGGTAGTAGGACGAGATAGGCTAGGACAACAATGACACAACTAGATGGGCTCACTTGTCGATCTCTTCAGGTAGTAGGACGAGATAGGCTAGGACAACAATGACACAACTAGATGGGCTCACTTGTCGATCTCTTCAGGTAGATTTGCTTGTCAGTGAACATGAAGACGCTGACACGTTTGGGCTCAAACTTGAGTTTGGTGATGTTCTGGAAAACACTGCCTCCGAAGCCCTGGTTTATCGTGCCCTCGACCTTCAAAGTGTAGTTTCCGACTGCGCAATCTTCGGGCATCTACCGAGAAGAAACGTATTATCACGATTATTTTAACACTCTGTTATGACGTCACATCACTCTGATTTGAAAACAATTATGCGGAAGACGAAATGAAGACAAGAGAAGTGATATTAGAGTAATTTGCATAGCAGATGAACTGTGAAGAATCTGACTGCAATGATTCGGGCGTGTTATAAGTAGAGAGCATAGTAATGCCTACTTTCGTGTTATAAGTAGACAGCAAAGCAATGCCTACTTTCGTGCTATAAGTAGAGAGCATAGTAATGCCAACTTTCGTGTTATAAGTAGAGAGCAAAGTAATGCCTACTTTCGTGTTATAAATAGAGAGCATAGTAATGCCTACTTTCGTGTTATAAGTAGAGAGCATAGTAATGCCTACTTTCGTGTTATAAGTAGAGAGCATAGTAATGCCTACTTTCGTGTTATAAGTAGAGAGCACTGTAATGCCTACTTTCGTGTTATAAGTCGAGAGCACAGTAATGCCTACTTTCGTGTTATAAGTAGAGAGCACAGTAATGCCTACTTTCGTGTTATAAGTAGAGAGCACTGTAATGCCTACTTTCGTGTTATAAGTAGAGAGCACAGTAATGCCTACCTTCGTGTTATACGTAGAGAGCACAGTAATGCCTACTTTCGTGTTTAGGGGGAGCGGAAGATTGGGCCATGGCTTAAATATTAAATGGTAGCACTAAAAGGTAAATTAATAGGTGACTGACCATAAAGATGCCGTGAATGCTGCCGGTTAAATGGTTTGTCAGTTTGTTTATCGTCGGCACACATACATTCGACACCGGAATGCGCATCACAACCCGCAGATATTGTATCTGCTACGCTAATTGCGTAAGCAATTAAATCCCTAATTTAAATCACACCCCAACTTTATTCAACCAGGAATTACGAAGCGCTATATATGTGTATTTCGGTGACAATACGACGGAAGCGACTAAAAGGATAGATATTTACAGAATAATTCACAATTGTCCGACAGATGTCGCACCTACCTTCATCTGGAGCATCCGTCGTGAGGCGCTGGTGAAGAGCTCGTTGGCGAAGGCGATCTCCTCGCTGTAGCGCATGATGGAGGCGCGGACGAACAGCTGCGGGTAGTCGAGGCGCAGTATAATCACGTTCACGTTGACTACCTCGTCGGCTCGTACGCGTGTCGGCGCCACGACGAAGTAGCTCCTGCGGCCGAATAACACACGTGTAGGATATATGGACCTAACGTAGGGGCTTTCGCCGCTTTATGACTATAACAAATTCAATTATAATTTTTTTATGATTGGACACACCCACCCACACCCCTACCAGATTCAAGCAAACAATGTTTGAGGTACTGCGCAAGCGTTGCCGGTGCAGTGAATGGAAAGCCGATTATTGCAACATTTTAAACGAAAAAAAAGACTAAAATATGTCTTTCTAATTTTTTTTTTATAATCCAAGTACACCACTGACCCACCCACCCACCAACACCCAATGTTTTTTATTAGTGGAACTTTGTTACAAAACCCCTCAGCGAGCGAATATGGATCCTTTTGAAGATGAACCTCTCCGTCCTTATGGTGTCTCTCTATCGTTCACTTCCTGCCTTGCTCCCTCAACCTGTGACTCCTGTGTTTTCCCCCTCACCTTCCCGCCTTAACAATCTCCAATCCACTTTTGTCACTCGTCCTATTTTCCCTTTCCTTCACTCTTTCCCTTTCCTCACTCCTCGTCGGCCTTATTATCTTCCACCGTCTCCTGTCTAGACATACTTACGGCCTTGGCATGAGCCTGTGTCCATTACCCGTCACATAGTCAACGATATTATTGCCGAAGCTGTTGACACCAGAGATGGTAATTACCAGCAGGGCCACGACCCCGAAACATCCCCGTATCTTCATTGTCATCACAATAAGATCACCTGTGGGAAACGATAAAACAAGCTATAATTAATACATCGTCACGGATTGGATACTTTCCATAAAGCAAGTTGAACACATAATATTATGTTACGGTCTGTCGGAAATCGCCGAAGAAGCCGCAAAGATTATTTATTGTCGCAAGCAGGCAACACAGGAAAATTGCTCCGACATTTGTATTTTCAGCGTCATTGTCATCGCTATCATGACAAACATCGTCATCATCAACCGCTATAGTCGTCACCACCACCATCAACATTATTAGGATAATTACCAACTCCACCACCACCACCACCACCACCACCACCACAATCACGTCATCATTAACGTCATCAATACAATCATCATCACAATAATTTGTATCGCTACAAGCAGTATTATAATAATTAGTATCACAATCATCACCATATTCATCAACATCAACGCAATCACCATCAGTATTACACTTCACATAATCACCGTGATAAGTAACATCATCATCACCACTAGCGTCATAGTAATCACTGCCATCGTCTTCATCAACTGCACCATCACGACTGTCATCGCCACCACCGTAGGGATACACGGAGAGAAGTCGGGAGAAAGCGGGTTTGGGAAAGCTAGCGGGGGGGGTGAGCTAAGGGAGGAATGGTGTAGAGAGGTGGTAGCGTATATGTGTTGGTGGCGCCTGGGTGAAAGTGGTGCCTTGGTGGTGGTGACGCCTGGGTGGTGGCGCCAGGGTGATGGAACCTACATGGTGGTGGTGCCTGAGTGGTGGTGGTGCCTGGGTTGTGCTGGTACCCGGGTGTGGTAATGCCTATGTGTTGGTGGCGCCTGGGTGGTGGTGGTGCCTGGGTTGTGCTGGTGCCCGGGTGTGGTAATGCCTATGTGTTGGTGGCGCCTGAGTGGTGGTGGTGCCTGGGTTGTGGTGGTGCCTGGGTGGTGGTGGTGCCTGGGTTGTAGTAACACCAGGTGAACGGTAAAACGACCGAGTTTCTTCTATTTAGACTGGGTATCATCTTCACACTGTCTGACACCGTGTGTCTGACTTCCCAATTATGTATGTTTTCGGAATGCGCACGTACACGCGTCGTAACACTGATTTAAGCATGCATTCATCGTGACCCGCCGGTGCGTCGCCCCACGAACAAACAGCCATCGTTGTTTAGGCTGTAATTTCGCAATACATCTCACTGCAGGCTTCGTTGGTTTCCACCGCGATTAGATCAGTCGCTAACAGCTGATACGCCATTGGAATGCTGGCATTTGTTCAGTACACAATTACTGTAACATCTTCAATGCGGTAACCTGTACAGACAGTTATTGTTACGAAGTATACTACACATGGCTTCCTTGTCAACGAGGTAGATGCGGTTTAACTGCAAGCACAATACTCGATGTATGTTCGCGACGCACTGCTTTTTTAATGCGGCTTTTATTTGGTAAAGTTGAACACAAATCACCGACTTTTAATTCAAGCGATAGGATTTTGTATTATAGACATTAGGTTACGTTGAAGAAGTTGATGGAAATGACCATTAGAGTGAACAATATTACAAGGCAAAATAAACCTGACAGAAATAGGACGTGACAACTAAATCATTTACAAAAAATAGGGACTCGAACGAACGCAATATTTAAAGTCGTCTGTAATTTCGAAGCTGCGTGTTTATAAAGCCAGTGTATCTACCTCAAAAAGTTGTCTTCATTAGCCACAATTAAAGCAAATCATTTTTATCGTTATCTGTTTAATTTTAATATTTCGGCTCGAGTGTCGTGTTTACATTACACGCTGAACAGTAAGACAGTAAGACAAACAGTAAGACAAACATATAACGATTCAATTATATGTTTCATAGTGATTAGTTAAAACACAACGTCATATTGGCGGTCAAAACACTACAAGACGTTATACCTTTGCGAATGCCTGCTTCGTAGCATACCACCTAGATCGCGGACATGCCCAAGTCAGAAGAGTTGTCAAATAATTCGGACATGACGTGAAAGAAGATACTACGTTACCTTTATCGCTGTCTACTTGTGTAAGCGGCCGTTACGGTCTAGTTCACAGACGGTAATTATGAGTCAACGGACACTTAACACCTGATTACATTCTGGATAAAGGAATACAGATTGTAATCAATGAATGTGCGTGAGGGTGCGACTGTGTGTACGTGCGTATGCGTGCATGTGTGTGCGTCTATACATGTATGTATACATGTACGCAAGTTTTATATTAAACCTGTAATGTTGAGTTTAAACAGGTACCACAAATGTAAGAGGGGGCGTGTGCTTATATGTATTCCCCAAAAAACATCGTTTTTCATCCAAGCACAGTTTATAAGATGACGGGTGAAGTGCTACTTGGCGAATACAGTGACTTGAGAGAGGGGGAAAGAGGGGGAGAGAGAGGGAGATAAGGGATAGAGGGAGAGTGATGAGAGAGAGAAGGAGTGATATGGGAAGAGAAGGGAGAGAGGGAGAGAGAGAGAGCAGGAGGAGAGAGAGGGAGAGAAGGGGAAATATGGGAGAGGGGGGAGAGAGGGGAAGAGAATAAAGAGAGGAGGAGAGAGGGGGAGAGAGGTTGAGAAGGGAGAGAGGGAGAGACTGGGAGACGGATGTCAGATGTTGAGAGAGAGAGAGAGGGACAGAGGGACATAGGTATAGAGAGAGGGAGGGACAGAGAGAGTGAGGGACAGAGGAAGTGAGGTACAGAGGGAGAGAGGGAATTAGTGACTGAGGTAAAGGCAAATGAAGGTGAATCCGGAATGGGGAGCGCGTGTATGTTGTCGTCTACCTCATCTACACCTGAATAAAAATCACCCTGTCTGCACACTGCAGTTTACCACTGATAATATAAAAAACAGTAGCTATTGGCTTTAATAATGTCGAGATTCAATCTTGGACTGTAATCGAACGTAACACATCGTGAACTGAGGAATCTGCCGCCGACAGTATTAGTCATCAGAAAGGTGTGTTGATGATACAGAACATAAATGCACCAAAGTAGCTTAGCTATGTTTGTCCATGACGCACTGTCTGGGCAAACTACCATAGCAGTTTATAAGGTGCTGACAGGTGAAGTGCTACCTGACGAATACAGCTAATTATCGGAGATACGTACAGGCCAAAGTAATTCAAAGTTTCATGTAGGACGCCTGAGGTTAAATCACAGTGACATTGTTTTGAGACGACTCCCCAATGATATATGTTTTTGAGACGCACCCAGTGATGTGTGTTTTTTTGCCGACCCATCGTGAGATTTCTCTCGCTGATCATTAACCGAGGTCGTCGTCTTGAACGAACATCTCTCCGCAACTATAGCGAAAACACGTCTTGGCTCTTCCGTTCAGGTATACAGCTATTAAGATGTCCGGCCTTTTTAAGGAGCTATATTTTTGTCCGCTGAGCTTGCGAATAAAACATTTTTAATGTCTGTACAAATTTGTCTCAAACTGTTTATAGATTATTTCCCCGATTTTGTCGGTTCAAGCGTATGCAACCTCGTATCAGGTGTCAAAACGAAGATGCCGTATATCGTTTATGCTAATGTGGGAACCCATTTATTGCGGCTGTCATATACCACGTCATATGTGTGATTGTGCACTTGCGTGAGATAACTATCTACAGTTATCTATCTAGGGTGAACGGGATAGTTTATCCGCTTGCCTTTTCGATTGGCTGTCAGAGTATTTCGATTATAATTCACGCGTGAAATCTAATTGATAATCGGTCATCGCCAATGATTCGATGAGGGGCAATCGGAAGTTATTCTCACACAAATGAACGAGTGGACGCGTCTTCCATAAGGCGGACTGGGGACAGCTCGGGGGATGCTGCTGTTAGGTGAATCTACACATGAAAATCAACGAATATGCTGGTTTAATTTCAAGATCCGCTGATGCACATGAGAAAGGTGGAGAGAGGGGAAAAGGGAAAGAGGGAGGGAGTGAAGAGAAGAGGTGGGAGAGAGGAGAGAAAAGGAGCGCGGGAGAGAGGGGGGAATTGATTGGGGAAAGGGGGAGACGAGAGAGAGGGGAAGAAAAGGGGAACGGGAGAGGGGTGAGAGAGAGGGAGAGAGGGGTGAGAGAAGGGAAAGAGGAGGAAGGGGGGAGGGAGAGAAAGGAGAGATGGAGAGAGGGAGAGATATGGGTGTGAGGGGACAGCGGGAGAGAGAGGGGAGAGGGAGAGAAGGGATAGAGGGAGAGAGACGAGAGAGAGGGGAAGAGAGGGGAGAGAGTGGAAAGAGAGAGAGAGAGAGCAGGAGGAGAGAGAAGGAGAGAAGGCAGATATGGGGGAGAGATGGGAGAGAGGGGGAGGGAGAGGAAGAGAGGGGAGAGAGGAGGAGGAGAGAGGAGGGAGACTGGGAGAGAGATGTGAGATGTGGAGAGACAGGGAGGGATATAGGGACATGGGCACAGAGAGAGTGAGGGACAGAGGGACAGAGTGAATGAGGAAGAGAAGGAGAGAGGGAATTAGTGACTGTGGTAAAGGCAAATGAAGGTGAGGCAGGAGTGGGGAGCGTATGTATGTTGCCATCTACTTCACGTGTGAATACGCCTGAACAAAAATCACCTTGTCTGCACACTGCAGTTTACCACTGATAACATGAAAACAGTAGCTATTGGCTCTAATCATGTCGAGATTCAATATCCGACTGCAATCGAACGTAGCACATCGTGAACTGAGTAATCTGCCGCGCACGCCGACAGTATTAGTCAGCCGAAGGGTGTGTTTAGGACACAGAACATAACTTTCCATGACGCACTGCCTGGCCAAACTACCTACGCTAACCCACGCCGGTGGGGCTGCGAAAAACAGTGTCGGCGTTCTTGTTGTTGATGCGCACCATTTTCAGACTTAGCACCATCTCTGTGACTCAGCGCTGACTTGCAGATTCAACGCCAACTCAGCATCAGTCTTTGAGAATATTGTGCGCTAAGATCTACCAAGCTTGTTTTGAATGGTTTTGCATAATGGTATATTCCTCTATTATATATATATATATATATATATATATATATATATATATATATATATATATATATATATATATATATATATATATATATATATATAAAGGGTATGATTTCAAGGAATAAAATCCCCCAAAGAGCTTATTTTGTTGCTGTTGTCGTTGTCGTTGTTGGGGTTGTGTGTTGTTGTTGTTGTTTGGGTTGTGTGTTGTTGTTGTTGTCGTTGTTGGGGTTGTGTTTTGTTGTTGTTGTTGTTGGGGTTGTTGTTGTTGTTGTTGTTGTCGTTGTTGTTGTTGTTGGGGCTGTTGTTGTTATTGTAGTCGTTGTTTGGGTTGTGTGTTGTTGTTGTTGTTGTTGTTGGGGTTGTTGTTGTTGTTGTCGTTGTTGGGGTTGTATGTTGTTGTTGTGTTTTGTTGTAGTTGGTGTCGTTGTTGTTGTTGTGGCTCTTCTCTCTATCCTAGAAGTCCGGAGTGAAGCTGACACCGATATTACCCATCGATTTTTTAGGGGTTGTTGTTGTTGTCGTTGTTGGGGTTGTGTGTTGTTGTTGTTGGGGCTGTTGTTGTTGTTGGGGTTGTGTGTTGTTGTTTTCTTTGTTGGGTTGTGTGTTGTTGTTGTTGTTGTTGTTGCTCTGTGTGTTGTTGTTGTTGGGGTTGTTGTTGTCGTTGTTGGGGTTGTGTGTTGTTGTTTTTGTTGTGTTTTGTTGTAGTTGTTGTCATTGTTGTTGTTGTGGCTCTTCTCTCTATCCCAGAAGTCCGGAGTGAAGCTGACACCGATATTACCCATCGGTTTTTTTAGGGGTTGCTGTTATTGTCATTGTTGGGGTTGTGTGTTGTTGTTGTTGTTGTTGTTGTTGGGGCTGTTGTTTTTGTTGGGGTTGTGTGTTGTTGTTGTTGTTATCGTTGTTGGGGTTGCGTGTTGTTGTTGTTGTGTGTTGTTGTTGTTGTTGTTGCTCTTCCCTTTATCCCTGATGTCTTGGGTGAGGTTGACTCCGATATTTTCCCGTCTTCTTCGTCACTAATCTCGCCTCCATTTCCCCATCCCTCGCTCTCGTTCTCCACGCCCCTCCCACCTACGCCAAATCTCTCTTCACGCCGTCCTCCCATCTCAGTCTCGGTCTTCCTCTTCGTACATGTTTACCACTGGTCATAGGAACCCCCACCCCCCCCACCCCTTCGGTGGGACATTACGCGTTACTCTGTCCACCACTGAGTCAACAAAAAAGTTTTTATTCAGCGTTGTCAAGTCAATGGAGCGGATTAGTATAAATCAGTTGATCTGAAAAATGATTAAACCTAGCTGTCACTAAACTTATCATTCTGCACGTTCTGGAAAACTTAAAACATATGTAGGGTGTCCTTCAAAAAGACGAGCCAATGTAAATGTTTTCACTTATATCTATATTTATTTATCAGTTTTGTCGGCATTCTTGGCTAGCATGTAAATGGGATTCGCTTTGTGACGAGTGCATCTTTATACGATTCACGTAATTTACGGCCTTGTGTGTATAGAGACAAGTTCTTGTACAGCGCGGTGTCCAGTCCTTGGAACCGCTTAAAGGGCTTTACTCTTCACTCCCGGCAGACCTGTTCTTTCCAACACCGACCCGACTTATCCGGGAAGTATTAAGCAACGCTGCAATTACTGTGAGAAAACTATTCGTTCACACATATGTCTATGGTCGTGCAGCTACGGCGAATTGTGCAACTGTGAAATGGCATTTGACTTCTCTTTGCGGTGCCCAGCAGTTAGACAACTAAATCATTAGAAGACCAGCATCGTGTCGCATATTTATGCGAAATTCCAAGGGGGTAGTTTAACTGTTTTGTTCCTGTGTGCGCATGCATGCGACGTACGTAAATGTATTGCTATGCAACTGTGAATGTAACTTTATTTGAATCGTAGATTGGTTACAATTGAGAGGCTCTTAGAATGTCAAGACAGTTGACATTCAGTCGCGGCGACCTATCGGACGCCCTTCAGTCGTGAGCGATGCGTCACTTTTTATGGCCAGCCGACGAAGATTGACCTACAAATGCACTTTTTCTGGCTGAATATACCTTGTGTCCGAACCATTGTGGCAATGCCGGTCAGTGGGTCATTATAGTAGGTCACCTAGTTCTTGCCGCTGTAATGGGGTAAAGGTATGTTCTTGCAAACGTGGCATCCAGTCTGTACGACCGCTCCAAGCGCTTTCCACTCCGCCCCCTTCATTGCAACGCCAATTCGACGTATCCGGGAAATAATAAGCAACGTTTTAATTACTGAGAGTTGATTACTTGTTCACATATTCACCACTGTCTATAGCCAGGTACTCATTTATGCTGCTGAGTCTGTGTGGAGGTAATGTGGAGTGAACGAAAATACCGAAGCTTAGCGTGAAGATTCGAACCCAGATTCTCTCTATTGAGAGTCCGCAGTCGTAGACACTAGTCTGGCATTACGTCACCTTGACCCACATAAGACAGAACCGCACGAGAGGCTTGGTAAAAAAACAGGACAATTCATATACACTGATAAATCTACATGTTGCACGCGTGGTGGTACATGGGCCTACGCACAAAGACCCTTGAATTTGTTAAGCCCCATTACTGTTCTTTGTGTGTAACAACAGTGCCATATACAACGCTGCATATAGCAATGGCCAATGCTTATCAGAAAACGTCTATAGGTCACGTGTAGTCCAATATGCGGGGCTAGTGTGCATATAGTTCACGAAGGTACTAAGCGGACGCATGGACACAAACGTTGCTTAGACCTAAATAAACAAAATACAGGCGTTACGAGACTTTGTTCATAAATTCACTCAGGTGACTGTGGTATTTACAACACCTCGGTTGATTGAGAAAAATACCTATTCAATACGTGGTACTCTGGCAATATATCAGCTCTTAGTATTTTCAAAAACACACGATTTGGCGATAAAATAAAATATGCCAGTTTATGGCAGATCATAGAGTTTAAACATATAAATAAATATTCACCCTCATAGTGTATCGTGTTTCTTCATTTCTCCATCTTGTGAGAAAATAACACATAATTGATTTCATTGATATGCATTGTGTTGTTATTTGTTATGAAATAGCCGATCTTAATTTTTCTAATTTCGTATTGGTTCATGTTGGCCACATACAACTGTTGTTGTGGTGGTACTTCTCAAAAACACTGGTAACGGCAAAAATAAAAATACAACATGGGGCCACAATTGGGGTGCAGATAACGACTGGCGCATTCACTAGACATACGTCGTTGTGACAAATCGCCCGTTCGAGAATACGAGGCGCTCATGCTGGTGTCTTTAGCATGACGTAGTTTGTGACTCTGTCTGTATCTGTGTGTTCCCTCGTGTCTCCGTTAGCTTCGCATGTATGGGTCTGAACATTTTTGTAGGCGTGAATGGGGGCCCATGAGGATGGTTCGTGCATTTAAAAAATCTAAGTTTTCCAGGAGTGGGAATATTACGTATGTAGACGTTTGACATAGATTACGTAACTGGGAACAATAGAGAACAACAGTACGTACAATTGTTATCAACGCTACGCGGGTCTTCTACGATTGTTACGAGTTACGTCAAACCTAAGCCATTGGAGTGGTGGCCATTTTGTCCCATGCAATGCTGGACAACTCGGCTAGTTGTAACATAAATATTATGCATTGACAAACCAAGTTTAACGCTGGAAATGTTTATTTGGCGCCGTTCGGTCTCATTTCTGATATGAAATGCCCCCTCGGCACAAAACCTTTATCACTAGCACCAGCGCGCGTAGAATAGGCATGTTCTATGCGGTACAACTGTTGCAACGGCGCAACTCTTACAACGCACAACCGACTACCCCCGGGGTGTCGCAAACAGCGCAACGCATAGTATGCGTGAACAATTTGTTGACTTTCAGACAACGACGCCGCCCCGATCGAATTGGTCAAGGTGACTTCGTCGAAAGCAGCGGGCGCCAAATAACAACGTACGACCTTATCGGAGGTCACGCGTGACACCGTGGGCAGCCACGCGTGGCGAACACAGCAGGACAAACGTGCCGCATGAAACGTGATAACTACGAAGCGCAGCGGCTATTCGAAAACCAGTAACAGTAATATGGAAGCCTTTCACAAACACCCCCTTTGACGGAGCAGGCAGCAAGAGTTGATATCCAGGATGGGTTGAGCAACACTACCGAGTATGCGTAAATCGCAACCTAATATATTATGTCGGTTAGACCATCCTTGCTTTTATTATGCCTATTCAAACCGTTCGTTCATTATGCATTTATTGCAATCCAAAAGGGAACATTAACACTACACGAGACGAATAAAAAAGCCGATTGCATGCAGCCCGCGGAAAAACGGCGCTGGCACTCCTAATAAAAACAAACGCAAATAACTGACAGCTGTAATTAACATGTTCTGCCACTGTGCTACGCGCATATAGGCGCCTTGTCGGTCATTATATAAACCAGATGACTTTGCGCCAACTGTCAACTCCTTCAATAAAGGCGCGTGTTTTCCCGTTTGCACCGACCTGTCACGTGTACCATATTATTATTTCTTGTATTTCAGGTTTAACCATAGTATTCACGACAACATATGATTAAGTGGAAGGGTGCTAAACCATGTTCTGCCCAGTTGCCGGTACCAGATACCTATATTGCAAAAGAATCCGCTGATAACAACGTTACATAAACGCATTGCCAATATCGCTCAGTTTTGAATCAGGTTTGAATCGTGGTGATATGTTTACTAGATATACCTTCGCTGATCAATGCATAGTAAGCGGCCGACGCAATTGTTATTTTCAATCAGACCAATACTAAACACAATGACACCCGCCACAGCCTCGGGCGGTCAATCAGAGCAGCCAGTCGGCGTATTGTGGGCGGAGACGGCACTGTGATCATCGCCGAATTTCTCAATTTGCCTTCTGACGGACCGGACTCGTCGTGTGACGTGCCATACAACGGTGGCGTATCGCTTAACACGACGCTGCCGTACGAATTCTGGTGCGTTTAAATAGTACACTCAAAATACTAACCCCAGAAGAAACCTGCACGACGCAGTCATTTTTCACCAGTCTTTCATTGCAGCCATACATTTTTTATCTCGTACAAACGTGGATTATGTTGGTCGTTACACGAACCCATGTATTTGCCAAATATTTTCCTTTTTGGAATAGATATCTGAACGCTTGAGGGACTAGGTATACGGAGCACCTTACTTTGCCGTTTATCTTTTATGCTATATATTAGCTCTGTTTGTTTGTCTGTTCCCTCATATCTCCGCACGTATGGATATTTGCACATCTGTATATTTGCACATATGTGGCTGAACTTTTCTAAGCATGCTCGGGATCTACGGGGATGGTTCGCATATTAAAAAAAATTGAAATTCTTCCCGGGGGGGGCGATCTTACGAAGGAACTTATGTGGACGTCCATTGCGTAACACGTACAATAGTAGTTACGTACTATTGTTTGCAATGATATAAGACTGTTCCTAGTTACGTGATCTGCATCAAACGTTCACCCAAGTTCCTTAATTCGTACGTTACGAATGCTTTGTGAAATCGGCAGTGGTATATGGTTTGGGGGCATGATGTTGAATCCATCGTTGCCATTGCCCTTGCCCTATCAAACATGACTGGGTAGGCCATAACTCGGCTTATATAACACATTTTCACGTGCATACATAACGCCTATATGGCTACTACCAACGTTGATCTAGTTATTGGACTAGGCCGTCAATGCCAACGCTGTCTGCTTCATCGGTGCATGTTATCGACTTGAACAAGTTCGGTAGAATACATGCACGACATATATTTGTCGGACACCTTTTTCGGGTTTTTGGTAGGGTCACTGTTGGCGGTTAAATGCTGACGCGCGGTATTTTTTAGAGACAAGTAAAGCTGACACAATGGACAAGGTTGATGTTTGACGTGTAGCGATGAGTCACGTTCCCATCTGAATGCCGAGTCCACGGAAAATGAAGATACCACACGTACGATCTGTCAACTAAATTTGCAAAGCTCGATCTATGGAAGAACATGATAGGACAGAAACCCATAACACGTCTTAATAACAAAACATGCAATTTTGTGCAACAAATAAACTAACAGAAACAGCATTACCTTTGTTTGTGGACTATGGCACTACACGGCACTACTCAACATTATATCGTGCGACACTGCACTATAAACCATGACACTACACAATGTGACTATATAATGCAACACACGACACTACACAACGACAGCCACCAACAGCACGGTTTATGATTTAAACCGTGGTTAGCAACAACGAACAGCTCGTGTGCGCTCTATTCAGTCGTTGCACGTTCTTGTGAATAGACCCAGATAAATTGTAGAACATATTTTTATTTATCAGTTCTTTCTCTCTTTGCGCAATGGTTCTGTCACGCAAATGTTACCGACTGGTGACGCCGTACACTATAAGTGCACTGTAGAAATGGCGTGTTTATGAGTCCGTAAAAGTCAAAGCATGACAGCCACCAAGATAGAGGTTGACGCATAGTCGTGTTTGTAGAGTACATTTGTTCAAAAAAGAGCTGCTTTACACTGTGTCGTGTCTAAGCAAGGCGTGGCAGGAGTTGGGAGAACAATAGGTGCATTGGTGTCAGTAAAATGTAAGTTTGTCACCTAAAATGACAACATATGTTCCGAACATGCCCCAGTCACACCATTTGATAGATACTCCAATCAACATCAAAATAATTTAACTTGCAATTATAGAAAATCAATAGATTTTAAGTTACAGCTTCAAAGCTGCATGTACCCAAAAATATTGAAATGTGCGCCAACAGTCTGGGGAACATGCCAATTTCACTGGACGGGTCTGGGGTCGAATGGGTTATGTATTTTTTAATATTAAGATTGATTCACTGTAATAATTATGAAACAAAACACAGGTTTACGCACTCATGGTGCCTGTGTATTGAATGTGCTTACGTTTGTGATATACGAATCCGTAGAATTTCACTTGGAGTTATAGGCCTATGTAGATTTACGGATACAGATTTACGAGGTGTATCGTCTTTGATTGCCCTTTGATGTCGCGATGACTAATCGTTGAGACATGCCTCAAACATTAAACGACCAACTTAGGACATCGAAGTTTGAAACTAAGCCAATCAATGTCACTTAACCTTACACACACACACACACACACACACACACACACACACACACACACACACACACACACACACACACACACACACACACACACACACACACACACACACACACACACACACACACACACACACACACACACACACACACACACACACACACACACACACACACACACACACACACACTCACACAAACATACACGCACGCACGCACGCACGCACACACACACGCACGCACGCACGCACACACACCACATGAAACTTTGAAGTACATCGACCTAAAGATACCAGTGAAAACGTTCCCATCTTTCATGCAGTAAACATCACAACGGTGACGTCGTCGCGCCCTTCTGCTATGGACGATATGTGTGGTCTACCTGTAAACAGGTGAAACTTTAAAACGACAGTTTTTTTGTGGAATGTGCATTGCACGACTCGATGACCTAAACGTGTTACACTTGCACCTGTAAGCTAAGGGATTGGAAAAAAAACGTTCTAGTTGCACATATTCGGTTCTCAACAAAGCCTCTATTGCAGTAGATACCCGCATAGGTAGTAAAACATTAATGGCAACCCGTTTTGGAACCTGATCTTGTTCGACAGGTATTTATGCGTCAATAGAATCATCGATGGGTCTTCTTCAAGTATATGCCGCTAAAAAGCAACAATTTACTATCGTGCGGTTTGTAGCTTGATCTCCCCAGGTGGGGTGAGCAAAAACGTGTTTTCGTACAATAAAATCGTACAGTTCAGGGTTAACAGAGATAAAGGGCTTCTACAATTATTTTGGTCACTTCGAGGGCGGCTGTCTGAAATGCTTCTGCCATTGGTGCCGTGACTGAGCGAATTCCACATTGGGATACAGCGAACATAGAACGAGGGCTATTAACTCGTACAGGACGCTGGGAGTGTTCGATGGTTATACTTGTGGTGGCATCTACTGCGGGCATCTGGTGTGAGAATGATGGTAGACAAACTAGTCCATGGTTAATCTTATCCTTTACCAGATATCAGAACAGTCTCGCATACAACGTGTTGATAAATATCGAGCCCGTCCACGGACAGGACTGTAAATAACTGTGTATTTGCCCTCTCACAAATGCCCGAAAGTGTCCCGGGTGATTTAGAGAATCTGTCTGTCAAATGACACATGTAAATGGGTGAAAATAAATTACCTGCAAGAATTCCGATGTTATTGCTCCATTCGTTTCACTAAATAAAGATGTAGCAGCGATTCTAAGGGGGCTATACAGACATCGCACATTAACTTCAACAGAAGCGCCACCTAGAATCGTTTTTGTTGTTTCGTATTCCTTTGCACTTCGTCCCAGATATGGCGGCCCAATTGATATTGCTCTATGCACTGCCCCTGGAGAGTTACCCTGATAAGTACTCCTTTGATAACAGGGCCAGTTATCATGATCGCTGGCATAATAAGTTAATGGATATCAGATACGGTCATTTGTTGACTAAACATAAAATAGCAAATTTCAATCTGGTTTGCACAGCACATCCGTACCATATGTTTGCCTGAAATGCTAATCCGACGTATTGGAAGAATTTAATCACATTGCAGTCAACACGCGAAAACTATCAGTTCGCCTAATTTCGTCACAGGTACACAAGTACAACGTTGAATGATTTGAAGCAATCTGGACGTAACACAATAATTATTCTAGTTGCAAAAGGCATAGAAGAATCGAATGTCGGGATAATGGTATCAGTTACGAGAGCGTGTCACGAAAAATCGGGAGATGCTATAATGTCGTTATCACTACATTTGTTTTCCAAACTATGGATGAATCGAAATAAACTATTCCAAAGTAAACAAATATGTCGAGGACTGAAATATCTCCCCGAAACCCGTACGTTTTCTAAAAATTCTTTGACACAAAGGGTTACCCGACAACACGACGGACACGCAACACGGAGCAAATCTCAGACTACTCAAACGCACGACATTTTGCAGACTGTTTCAACACGGTCTCCATACAACAAAGCATATACAAAAATGTCACATCCTGTAATGGCACTATCGATCTGAGGACGCAAATGGCACATTTGAGCATGGTATATTTACGACTTATCTAAATGTTATTGATGCACTGATAATCAGTTGTGCGGTTTGTTTGATCTTTTCTGTTAATTGGAGGACAAGTGATTAAACCGTAATGTGGAAACATTTAAGATCTCACCATAAAAAATTAGATTTTTTCATAATTTCGATGTGATTAAACGGAACAATGTTGTGGACACAGCGTGCGTGTGACCAGAGATGTCTTAGGTCGTTAAACTAGTATTGTGGTGCCCACACGTGCCATTTTCGTCTAAATTTATTTCTTTTCGAGTCACATTTTATATTCAAATGTGCCGGTTTCGTCCTTCATCCAGTTGTGCCAGTATAGTATGTGCCTTTTTATATGTGCCATTGTGTATGTGTCTGTTTGTGTGTGCCTTTTTGTATGTGCCTTTTTGTATATGGTGGAGCACCTTTATGGTGCTGTGACTTTATGGTGGAGCACCTATGTGGTGCTGTGACTTTATGGTGGAGCACCTTTATGGGGGAACACATTTATGATGGAGCACCTATATGGTGGAGCACCCTTATGATGGAGCAACTATATGGTGGAGAACCTTTATGGTGGAGTACCTTTATGGTGGAACACATTTATGATGGAGCACCTTTATGGTGGAGCACCTATATGATGGAGCACTTATATGGTGGAGCACCCTTATGATGGAGCACCTTTATGGTGGAACACATTTATGGTGGAACACATTTATGGTGAAGCACCCTTATGGTGGAGCACCTATATGATGGAGCAACTATATGGTGGAGCACCCTTACAGTGGAGCACCCTTATGATGGAGCACCTATATGGTGGAGAACCTTTATGGTGGAGCACCTTTATGGTGGAACACATTTATGGTGGAGCACCTTTATGTTGGAGCACCTATATGATGGAGCACCTATATGGTGGAGCACCCTTATAGTGGAGCACCCTTATGGTGGAGCACCTTTATGTTGGAGCACCTTTATGGTTGAGCACCTTTATGGTGGAGCACCTTTATGTTGGAGCACCTTTATGGTGGAGCACCTTCAACACTTGTGACTATCACGTGTTAATATCATGCCCGCTGTTGGCCTGCATTCCGACAGTTTCAAACAAGTCGAGGAAATGTTTGATCGTATCAGGTGCCATCGTGCATGGAGAGACATTCGCGTGCTGTTTCTCGACCATGTTGTGTGAATCCAGGCGTAATTAGATCCACCCCCTCTCATACGGCTTAGTTTCATACCAGTATCGTGGCACCGACGCATCGGTGCACGTTTGAGGCTACCGAAGCAGTCGTGTGGAATCGGGTCTGAGACCTGGTGAGGCCGTCGCTTCATTTAATAATAATCGCCGTTCCATAGTAATCCGTGTGCGCGGGCGTTGAACCTATTTCCCCGGCTTTGAATGAAAGTTGATGTCAGAGTCTGTATATGCCCCCGACGTGTAACTTAGAAGTCCTTTTGCAACAGTTCAGAAGTCCATTAGCAAATACAAGTGGGCTGTTCCTCTGTGCCATATGTGTTATCAGTAGTAGACAATTCAGCTTAGGACGGCGCCACGCAAACGCAACAAGAGGGAATTAAAGCAACCTTTCTACACTGGCCGACCCTTCCATTTGAAAGAACCTGTTTCCACAGAAATGACGGCTAAGTAATGATAATTATAGGGGCTCATGACGGTTGAGAAATCAGTATCTTACGAGTGATTTACCAGCCAGGACGGAAACCCCATTTAGTAATTCAATATGCACGTTGACGCATCATGACCTCTCTTTCGACTGTGTATTACTACGCGCGCCTCTCTGTAATCAACACCATCGTTTATTGTTGACAACTCAAAGAAGTGCAATAGTAACAACTAGAACCATTACTAATGCATATGGGAGGGCCACTCGTGTCAGCTGAATGCGCGATCACGTGTCCCGACAGTCGCTAAAGCAAAGAGCTTTACAGCAAACTCACAAAATAATCATTGGTGTAATATAGGTAAAATCAACCGATTACCTGCACCCGAACACATACCGCACTTGGGCCTACCACTCGCCCTACGATATATATATATTTACTCTGTTAACACCCGTCCAACAAACGCCCGTGTTTTGCTCATTAGAGTGAGATATATCATTGTGTTAGCAGTTTACTCTGTTAACACCCGACCAAAAAACGCCCGTGTTTTGCTCATTAGAGTGAGATATATCATTGTGTTAGCAGTTTACTCTGTTAACACCCGTCCAAAAAACGCCCTTTTTTTGCTCATTAGAGTGAGATATATCATTGTGTTAGCAGTTTACTCTATTAACAACCGTCCAAAAACCGCCCGTGTTTTGCTCATTCGAGTGAGATATATCATTGTGTTAGCAGTTTACTCTGTTAACGCACGTCCAAAAAACGCCGGTGTTTGCTAAATATGTTCACACCGCACGATCGTGATTATTGGTTAAGGTGTCAGACTTACTATTTACACCACAACCGTCGAATGTCAACAGCGGATTCTGTAACACAATAGCCATACACGACTTCACAGTGAAACACCGTGACAGTTGATCGGTGTAAAGGCGGTGGTAGAATTGCAGATATCGTGTTGGCTAGCTGACAGGGTGTGAAAGCTTCTACCAAGGCTCTGCTGGCAATCTGCTGCGCACTGGCGTCGGTCAAATAAAGACAACCATGACAATATGGCGCTACATTGACGAAACGCAGTCAACAAAATCCGCTTCCGGGGAACCTCCAGCGATGTTCCGCCTCCTCTGCTGCCGACTGCTGGACGATCCGTGGACAATGGAACACCTAGACGCCGTCACGGAGTAGGCAAAGGCATGCACCAGGAAGTGGCAACACATCGCGTGAAGGACACCAAAAGAAGAAGACTGTGACAGAGACGTGCGTAGTTGTGTGACACCAATGACAAACATTTAGCAACTCAAAGTGCACATTTATAAAACTCGGCGTGGAACCAAGATGGCGTCTCTACCAACACTAACGTCATCCTATGACGTCACCGAACTGTCAGATTAGAAGCACTTGTCACTAATGACTCATACATGACATATATCCAGTCCAAGATTTGCTGACGACGGCCGAAATAGATATTAATCAATAACTGTGTACATATATCACACCATATGCGAAAGTCTGGTACACCTTCATGTTGGTCACTCCAGCGGTAATGGTGATATGCTTGTTGTAGTGAGAACTGACCTCCACAGGAGACGTCCTACCTAACATTTGAGAGCAACACATGCATCCGTTTGGAGGCTTCCCGTGAACGCAACCACCAGGCTGCAGCTGTCGTCACAACGATAACTCTTCGTCCCTGTCACCACTGCGTCAGGCTTTGCACGTCAATTTGTTTCTGCAGAGACCCACATGTGTTCATCGACGTCAATCGTGAGTGCAAGAGAAACGGTCATTATACAATTCGATGGGCTATCAGGAAGAAAAAGACGAAGAAGACGACGAAGAGGAAGAAGAAAAAGAGGAATAATAGTGAAGTGGGATAATAGGTGGAATAATAGGAAGAAATAGAAGGGGAAAGAAAAAGAAGATGATGAAGAGGGAGAAGATTGAGAAGAAGAGGGAGAAGAGTAAAAAAGAAGAAGAACAAGAAGAAGAGGAACAAGAGAAACAAGAGGAAGAAGAGGAACAAGAGTAGGATGAAAAAACGCAAGAAGAAGAAGAGGGAAAATAAGAAGAGGAGAAGGAGGAAGAAGAAGGAAAAAGAAGAAGAATAAGAAGAGGAAGGAGAGGAGAAAGAAGAGGATGATGAAGAAGAAGTAGAAGAAGAAGAAGATTTCTGCTCCTATTTCACCGACGAAACGCTTTCCATTGCCCACGAGAAAGCCGTGAAAAACCCGACACAGTTTTGACAGCGACACGTCCCAGCCACACACGGAACACATGACGTCAGCGTAACTCGCATATTTTTTTATATCATCGACTTAACACAACTCATTAACTTAGATTGTTAAACTCAGCAAAACAATCCACCTCAATGATCATGATTGATCATGATGACAGAACATTCTACGAAATTATAATTCATTTATAACCCTATACATGTGCATTGAAGTGACACTCCGTAAACACGACGAATGAATAATTAGGATACCAGAACGATTGAGTCATGACATCGCTGTTATCGCTGTGTCGTATTACGGCGTCAGTTACGTCTCGTCGACACGTCTACTTGCAAAAATGACGGTAAAACAGGGCGTTGAGTGAGATCATTGCCATCTGCACACCTCTACTATCTAACGCCAATCCTGGCAACACGTACGTGCAAGGAAATAACAATTTCAGTCACAAAGGAAACTGTGTTAATGTGAAGACGTTAAAACTAGCAGAGAACAGTGGCGTCTGTCGCTTGTGTTGCTAAAGAAAGAACGTTATGTTTATTTACGGTCCCATAAAGACGTCACTGTTTGAGCGAATTACCGTTCAATACTTGGTTGATTTATGTGATTCCCGCTTTCGCTCGTGATGTAATGTTTTAACACCAAACGTTAGCGAACTTAGCACACGTAGTACCGGACGAGTTGAAAGCACTGAGACGGAACGGACAACGTAGTAATACCAGTCGAGTAGGTGAATAGTGGCAAGTGTGAGTAATAGATCCGACATGTAGTACGACAAATGTTATATGGTAGTCTAACTATACACTATTATTCTACGACTAAGACTATCAGGCTGTGCACCGCTAACAGTTTCGATTCCGAAATGCGACAAGCTTGAAAGTTGTCATTCGTTTCAGCTGGTTGCCCATAAAAGTACCGGGCCATACATTCCAAGCATCACAGCACTGTGCTAACGTGGCACTTTTTGGAGATTTCCAAGTGGCAGGTTTACTTAGACACTACCGCGTTCTTAGTTGAGAACCGGTTGCACGTGCACGCGCTACATCGGAACCACTCCACTGTGCGTCTTGCCATGATACCATTACGTCGTAGGACACTCGATTGTGATAAATGAAGAGCTTTTTGCCGAGCCACGCGGGAAGGTGTTTCATAGCTTGAGACACCGGTTCTGTGAGTCCACGGCAAGTTGTGTTCCATGTCCCTGTTTGGGACATGCTACTTCCCCTGGCGTAGACACCAGGTAGAGTTTCAACAGTGGAGTCGTCGCTAGACGCAAAACACTGATTCGATGACTCCGCCACTACACAACTACACCACTACACCATTACACCACTACACCACTACACACGTATAGATAGTCCCTGGATAAACGCCTGTGTTAACTAAGAGATCGTTCACAATTATCGATATTCGCTTATTCGAATAAAGCGTACTAAAGGGGGAGGGTGGTCTAGGCCCGCGTACTAAAGGGGAGGGGGGTCTAAGCCCGCGTACTAAGGGGGATGGGGGAGTCTAAGCCCGCGTACTAAAGGGGAGGGGAGCCTAAGCCCGCGTACTAAAGGTGAGGGGAGCCTAAGCCCGCGTACTAAAGGGGAGGGG
The DNA here is from genome assembly GCA_033239005.1 of Lamellibrachia satsuma. NCBI lineage: Eukaryota > Metazoa > Annelida > Polychaeta > Sabellida > Siboglinidae > Lamellibrachia > Lamellibrachia satsuma. The sequence goes on from BSQZ01000039.1 coordinate 5,187,451, forward strand.
AGCCTAAGCCCGCGTACTAAAGGGGAGGGGAGCCTAAGCCCGCATACTAAAGGGGAGGGGAGCCTAAGCCCGCGTACTAAAGGGAGGGTCAAGACCCGCGTACTATTTTGTTTATGTCGGTCGCACGCGTAATATGACCGCCGTTGCGTCATGCATCACTGTGCGGCGAACTACGACATCGCTCCGCGGTGAACTACGACATCGCTGCGCGGTGAACTACTACATCGCTGCGCGGTGAACTACGGCGTCTTGGAAATACGTGGAAGACAATTACTAATATGACACCATGGGGAGGATAGAAAACCACAACGCTTTAACATAATTATATCACGTTTTACACACTGCGCCACTGACACACTCAAAGGGACAGTTACTAAAGCGTTTTACACACTGCGCCACTGACACACTCAAAGGGCCAGTTACTAAAGCGCGCCTCCGATTTTGTGCTCGTCGCGTTTCAGACAGATTTCGCAAAAAAACTACCTAATATCGACAAACTATCAAATTAGTAAAATTCGGCGAAAAAGGCAAAGATGGCTACGCGTAGACCGCCTCTATGAAATTGTTGCATGCAGCTATTCACACTTTATACGCTTATTCAAATCTAACGATCAAAGTCGATTCTTTCAACAATAGTATACACTCTATTTTTAAACCGACTGCTCACATTACTTAAACTATTAACACACTACAATATTATTGATTCGCTATGGGCTAAATGAACAAAAATAAAAGAACGCAGTGCATCGTGCAATGGACGTACCGACGAAACACATTTACGAACTATACTCATTATGACTAGTAGATAATTAGTTGACAGAACATCTTATAAGCGTTTCCCATGTACAAAACAAACGCTCTAATGGTAAAACTAATTTTGTTCTCACCCCAGCTCGAACAGCAATCTCGAGAGGTGAACCGCCATTGTCTCGACCGCTCGATGAATGAAACCGAACGTTTGGCCGACATATAACAATGACTAGGTGTAACCGGAAAACATCCACATAGGCGATTTGGCGCAGTCGAAGTCAGCAGGCGATAGCACGTCCGAAGGGTGTATCCACGAAATCGACGCCAGCATCTCATGTTTCTCCCTCCTTCTTGCACGACGCTGAGAATCAAGCGATTTTCGTAATGCTATCCGATTTCTGTTTTCGTGTTTTTGCTAATGGGCGTGTCGAGTGAAATACACAGCGAGATGTCACACGAATAAACAATAGAAAGTGTCAACGGGGTGACCCGGGCACAGTTTCTTTATGAGAAGACGTAAGCCGCGTCTTTTCTTGTTCGTGAATCACAACTTCGTCTCGTTGACGGTTTTAGGTGCCCGATTGTTTTGTATAAGTTTGTCCTCTCGTTATCTAGTCTTTGTTTGCCCCTTATCCTTATCCTTATCCACACACTAAATAAAGCAGACGCCTGACGTGTCTATATACTGTTCAATTTGTTGATGGTAGTGTTCTAGATGTGCACGCATGTGTTTAACACCTGTTCTGCTTATGTGTTCAATTACAGGTGTTCAAGTGTTCAAACCGACTTTCATCGATGAAAGCACTTGACACTTATGACGACTCAGGTTAAACTACAAAATGTACTTAATGAGCAAGAAACAGTTCATCTCAGATCATATAAAAGGAATCACACTGTTCCCCGAGATGAGTTCGTTATATTTTAGGCCTAAAGTATAGAGTCACTGTGTTAGAGAGTTCACTGTGTAATAATTATATAATTAAGATACGACATGTCATTAGTGTTAACGCAATTCAGTGGTTATATCCTTAGTAAATGTTAGGGGAACCTTTACATAAGTTTCGACTTCTGCTTTCTAATTTTCCAATGTGAACAATTAATAATCTGCCTATTGTTGCATAAATTTGCACTGATTCTGGAAATACATATAGCTTTATATTTCATATTTATTATATTTTAATACGCATAAGGGACTAAAGCAGATATGTATATTCATTAGACTAATGTGTGAATTATACTAAATTATGTGAATGACGTCGGCTGCATCATAACTATTGTTTACATTGTAAACAGGGGTGGTCTGTTCCACACAGCATAGAGTGGCGTTAGTTTTGAACACTAGTGTAGTGACACCTTTTCTGCGCATGCGGACTTGGCCACGTACCGGCAGTAGAATTGGCGCGCGACAGCAGATAACAGTGAAAGGAACATTTAAGTTTGTTAAAGTTTTTACAATGTATCGGCGACGATGAAAGGTATTAGTAATTTGATGCACTTGCTCAAACTTAAAGGATTGGAAATGTAAATGACAAAGTCGTTTGTTCATTAACAATGGGCGATGACACAGCTTAACATATAAGCTGTATCACGTTATATGTTTAGAACAAAAGACTCTGGTGTTATATACTTGAACACGGGTATTTTATTCCTTGCTTTAGAACGCTTAAATGTGTTCATTATCCTTTACAATTTAGTGTTGATATTAGTGTTCAATATACGAACACTTTTGCTTAGTGTGCAGTCATTGTCCGCTCGTTATCCAGTCATTGTCTGCTGGTTGTACAGTCATTGTCTGTTCGTTATTCAGTCATAGTTTGTTCGTTATCCAGCCATTGTCCGCTTGCTATCCAGTCAAAGCGCGTTACCCTTCACCCCCTGGCAGACCTGGTCATTCCAACGCCATCGCGACTTACCTGGGAAGAATTCAACAAAACTGAAATTACTGCGCGAAAGTTTCGAAACGGCAGCAAGAGGATTCGAACCCGTGTTCTCTTGATTGAAAGTCCATCATTCAAACCGCTACGATACCGCGCCCCAACAAAACGCCAACGAGGCTAAGCATGAGAATAACTATGTTCGACACAGTTGTAGCCAAATCGGCAACATTAGTGCCAACTTAACTGTTGATGTTGATTCAATGCCAAACAACATTGTACAGTAGCAAATGTAAACGTAGAAGTCCAATAGCAAATGAAAGTTTAGCAGTCCAATAGCAAATGTAAGCTTAGAAGTCCATTAGAAAATGTAAATGTAGAAGTCCCGTGCCAGCTGTAAGCGGGCGGCACCTTTGATACTACGTCATGTGTGTCATCAGTAGAGTATTGACAATTCAGCTTTGCTCGGCGACATGAAGACGCAACACGGTGGCATTATGCAACCGCTCCTGCATCAACCGATCCTTTCATTTGAAAGAACTTAAAGTTACGCGTGCGATAGCTGTTGATGCGAATTGCATCCTAGCGGAACTCGTTGATAGCGACGGGTCTGTATAGTCTGGTACTGGCCGCTCAGCACTACGTAAGCTGACGCGAAGAAACCGTGGCTACGCGCGTCGACACACTGCGTCCAAACGGATCTGTGTATGTGTAGCGTCACACTAGGTGGGTTATGAATAGGTTTGGGGATATGGCTATATTCAGCGAAACATACCAAATTATATCACGGCGTGCGGTAAATAGTGATAATTGCTGCTGCTCACGGACGCTGACGTTAGCATTTTAAGATGGACTTACGCGCCAGCGAAAAAGGGTAGAAGACCCATTGAATAACTTAACACCCACGTTGAAGGCAAATCGTCGAAATAGGTCCATACTGGACTTGCATGTTATTTACTCAATAATTGTTGTTAAATCAGCTACCGTGTTTGCGGAAGCTGTGATCAGACCCACAGTACAGTGGAAGATAGAATATGAAATGAGAACGTGTGACACCACAAAGAATGGATAGCGAACTTTGACACCGTTCCACAAGACCCCCAGTGATTGCGATAAAACAATCTTTGCAATCGTCGACTCCACATGGAACTACATCAAGCAAAGCTCGGAACGGCAACATCGTCATGAAATGTACCAATATCAAACATCAAAATACCAAAAGACGCGCGATCTTCTCGGCGATATTGCAAAAAGGAACTTACCGGAATCCTGGTGTAAGAAATTTCGATTTATCCTAAGTTTCCGACTGGCCTGACCGGGGTCGAGCGGTCACGGGCAGCCAAGAAGATCGTGTCCACCTCGCGTGAGTGGATCAAGTTATTCGTATACGCCAACTGCGCGCAGCCAACGGACATTTGCGTGTGGATTTGACTGCGGCTGCGGGGTGGCGGCAGTGCCTGCTAATCGGAGCATGACCGACTCAGTTCGATGTCACGTAGGCCCACTTATACACTCGTAATTACAAATCCTCTTCAGGCCCTCGACTACGTGGTCAGGCAGCAGCAATTTACGATTATATAAAATAGTAATGACATCTTCAATTTTTGTTTTGTTTTTGTTACTACTTCAATTTTGTTGTGTGTGTGTGTTGAAATAAAGATTCGTTCATTCAGGTATACATTAATAAAACTCAACTCGGGTCATGCAATATGCTATGAATATGAAACGGTGTACGTTTTGTTATGTTAACACGTACGTTACCATTGTACATTTGAAAGATCCGTTTTCAGAATAATTATTTATATGAATAAAAAGAGCGCCAATGAAGACTATTCTGACTACGAAACCGGTGGCAAACGTACGTACGTAGGTAGCTGTAAGATATCACGTGGTTAGTTTTACCCTCTTCCCATTCTACCCTATTCCCCTCTTCCCCCAACCCGCCCCGTCTGCTTCCTTCGCATTGTTAATTTCTACGCCCCTCTCACAAAGATATTCCTGCGACTTTTATCTCGTCAATTTCTTTCTCAAATTACCCCCTTCTGCCTGCCGTTCCCCCTTCCCGAAATCCCGCTTTCCTTCCACCCCCCGCCAACGCGCCTGGATTTCCCACGGGGTCGTGTCTACCTACACTGAACTCGGGATTTGCACCGCAAAAGAAGTCAAACTAGTTTTTCAATCAGATTACATCGGACTGCACCTACGGGCTAGTCGTGACGCCACGCCAGATAACGACGTTCAGACACGCGATAAAATCAATTGAATACGGCTCATTCTGTGAGTTACCCCCGAAGGACATACCAGTCACCCTGTGGCGTGATTCCATCGTGCGGACGTGTGTGCGCGTGCGCGTGCGCATGAGCACATGCGACATGTGATGTACGTGTGAGTACGTCATGTGAGTACGATTTGGCGAGAGTGCGGAGCGCCTGTTGCTCCGGCCAGCGCGGGCCATTTGTATACATTAAAGAAACATGATAAATTGACGTCTAAACACTCATAGTAACGCATCGCTGATTGAAGTCCGCTGGCAACAAACACGCGCGCAGGATACACTTATCTGCGTACATCTGTGCGATATGGATACTTTCAAGAATTGGGAGTTAGTCTTTGTAGCAGATGAAGAAGAAATGCTACAAACACAGACGCCACAAATCGCCCCCATTTCACCTCCCACCTAGTGTAACGTACGTACAAAGATATGGTAATCGCATCAATAACCACTGCACGTACAATCGGCGGGACACCACTCCACGGAAATCGGTCTCGTACATATGTAAATACACGGTTTGATTCGTCAAACAAGAGATCACAAATCGAACAAACTAGCCTTTCTTTCCGAACAGGCGACCGCACAAGCAGTAGTCGGTGCGGTGACTCGCCAGATCTTATCGGTCGAGAACCCAGACCGGCCGCGGTATGTTGCGCGCAGTGCTGGAGGCGTTCTTGCCTGGTCAGGCTGCGGAGTGTGGCCAACTTCTCAACACAGATCGGCTATTCTCGGCCGAGGCACAGTGGCCGTATCGTATAGACGCGCGCACAGTGTGACGGCGGGGGCTGTGACGCAGCATTTTTAAAAGTAATATCCATGGTGTGTAGGTTAAGCTGCGCGGCGCTGTCGTAGAGCAGACAGTTCCAGTTATACTTATTTCGTGCTCAGTCAACCGAGACTGGTCAATGACAGTTATAAAACATAAATTATATTATGGCAAAAATTTAAAGTTAGGTTAAATTTAAGTAAATTGCTTTTACGGCTTACGGATCCCTTGGGCGCCATGTGTCGCGTAGGGCATGTACAATAGTTCGCCATAAAATAACCTGCTTTACATACATATATCTAGGTGTGTGCCACGTCGGTAGTGCCTCTTGTCGGAGTCGCGGCTGTTTGGTGCTAAACAGAGGAAACAACGCACATTGTACAAGAAAAAGATCATCTTTTGGAAGTCGGTAAAATTGTACACTAGTAAATCGACCACTGTGACATTGCGCACCCAACGAACACTCCTTCGGCCACACACCCAACATTCACAGCCGCATAGCGTTACGATCTTACAACCTCACGGACATGTAGCGTTACAACCATAAACGCCTAAGGTTATATAGCCGTGCGACCACACAACCTCTTGCGACCACACAACATCACGGTCAAGTGACGCTACGATCACTCACACTAATGACCACCTAGCGTCAAGACCACCCAACTTGAAACTCACGTAGCGTTACGACGACACAACCTCATGGTCACGTAGAGTTACGACGACACAACCTCACGGTCACGTAGAGTTACGGGCATACAACAGCACGACCATGTTGTGTTATGACCATACAATGTCGTGACAACGTAACGTTTCGACCACGCAACCTCACGACCACGTACCGTTACGGCCATACATCCTCACCACCACGTATATTACCACATTACAACCTCACGGCCACGTAGCGTTACGGCCATCCAACATTAAGGCCACGTAACGTTAAGACCAAACAATCTCATGACCATCTAGCTTCACGACACATAACACCGTGCCCACGTAGCGCTACGACCATACAATTTCATGACAACGTAGACTTGTGACCACGCAGTCTCACGACGACGTAGCTTTACGACCAACCAACCTCACCGCCATATATCGCTACCATCATACAACCTCACGGCCACGCAGTGTTACGATCACACAAGCTCATGACTATATAATGTTGCGATGATACATCACGACTACGTAGCGTTACGACCATACAACTCCATGGCCATGTAACGTTACAAAACCCAACAGCAAAGTTGAGGCTAAATGTTTGGCCGATGGACAACGAAGTTAAAGCTACACATTTGGCATACGGACAACACAGTTGAAGCTAAATATTCAGCCGACGGACAGCGTAGTTGAAGCTACATGTTCGGCCGACGGACAACGAATTTAAGGCTAAACATTTTTTAATCTACATACAAGGGCCGGATTAAGGATTGTGGAGGCTCTGGGCAGTTATTGACGGATCATCCTATGACAACGTTCACACTCCTCCCTACCTAGTACAATACAGATTTCACATCACGACACGATATTTTACCATTTATGACACAAATCTGCATCATATACCTTTTTTGTTAAACTATTGGTCTGTGGTGGGGGTCGGCAAATAAACAAGATTCAGTTGAGCAAATTGGTGCAAAATATGTTTAAAATGTTCGTTACCTACGGGCACGTAATTGAATCAGCTTAGTTACCCATTAATTTGATCAATTGTCACGCTATCACGTAGTGACACAACGAGTCATGTATATTTTTAATCCCAAAGCCAGGGCGGGGCATGATCTAGGAACGTTTTGTGGAGGCCCCCATAAAAAACTATTTTTGCGGAGGCCCCTTGACAACTGCCCAGACAGTCATGAATAAAAACTGGCTTTCTACGGACAATGTAGTTGAAGCTAGATGTTTGGGCAATATATTCCTTCTCATCATAATTGCAAAATCATTTGGGTGCGCTCACAAGGTGGCGTGGACTTGACTCAATAGCCCCTTGCCTCCCCAAATATGCACAGACGCCATCCATCAACACGCATTTATCTTCACGTTGTTATAATATAATTCATACACCCGTGTCACGCTGCCGCAGCAGTCTATTCAAAACACACCTTTCCCCGACTGAGAAATCGCATCCATTGTGAACCCCGCAAGATGCATTTGCACGTCAATCAATCGTCTGCAATGTGGCGTCTGTGCGTCTAGCAAACGAGCTGAGCCAGACTGGAATTGAAATGGGCAGAAACTCAAGACGATTGATCATTTTCACGTCGGTGGGACAACCCGAGTCCATTTTGTTCACGTTACCAAAACTGTCCTCGGTTTGTTGTTACACAAACTCACACTACGTTCATGTAACAACAAATCACCATGTTTTAATTTTTTCAAAACACCACCGTGTGTAACTGTTATAACAAGTCACCCTGTGTTCATGTTACGAATAGTGACCTTGTGTTCATGTTACGAAAACTCACGAAACCAACAAAAAGCCACATTGTGTTCGTGTTACAAAAAGCCAACTTGTATTCGTGTTACGAAAAGTCACCTTATTTTCTTGTTACGAAAAGCCACCCTGTGTTCGTGCTTCGATAAACCACCATATGTTCATGTCACAAAAAGCAACCCTGTGTTCATGTTACGAAACGCCACGTTATGTTCATGTTACGAAAAGCCACCCTGTGTTCGTGCTTCGATAAACCACCATATGTTCATGTCACAAAAAGCCACCCTGTGTTCATGTTAGGAAACACCACCTTGTGTTCATGTTACATGTTATCTGGGCAGTTATTGACGGATCATCCTATGACAACGTTCTCACTCCTAGTACAATACGGATTTCACATCACGACACGACATTTTACATTTATAACACAAATCTGCATCATATAGTGTTCATATCACGAAAAGCCACATTGTGTTCATGTTACAAAAAATACCTCGAGTTCATGTTACGAAAAAACGCCTTAAGTTCATGTTACGAAAAACCACATAGTGTTCATGTTACGAAAAGCCACCTTGTGTTCATGTTGCGAAAAGCCACCTTGTGTTCATGTCACGAAAAGCTACACTGTGATCATGTTACCAAAGGCAACCCTGTGTTCACTGTATGGAAAAATATCCAGGAACGCCGCAACAAACTAGACTACGTTTCTAAGGTACGCTTGGAAACACAAACCAGCATTAGTACATGGCGTGGCGTCATCATTCCAACCATAACAACACGAGATCGTTATATTGTCCGCTGTTTCTGCTACACTCACTGTCAGATTGACAACTGACCAGGTTCGAATTTAGTCGACGCCACAGCCGAGGCGAAAATAGCGTCAAAACTGCTCAACATTAGAACCGTATCCATATGCTTCGTACGCTAACCGTTTACTCTAGTTTGTTTGCTTCCATACACCGTATGAAGTCATAATTTGTTTGTAAAGCTGTTTACAATATATTCGAGTAGACTCTATTCTGTGGTGGCGGTTCATAGCAGTTCAGCACGAGGTCATCTCACTTTCCGTCGGTAGACAGAAGACTCGCCGATCCTTCTCGCCCAGTAATTACATTTTGATACCGCCGCGTGTCGTACATACGAACTTTTGACATGATGATTAATGACATATTTGACCGAAGGCAATACCATTTCCTCGCGCGTGCGCATGCACGTGATGCTCTTGTTGCCATGTCGTCTCGTCATCTAGGTTACCCCACGCGATCTGTCGCCTGATGTCTGTCGTCATAATAATACACTGGTTTTGTCACGTGACTGATACTAGGCTGTATCTCTACCGAGAGTGGGAGGGAACGACAGAAGGTCGCGACAAATGGAGACGACTCGTCGAGAAGGCAGACCAGACTAATTGAAGTGACCCCCGCCCCGCAAGGGACAGGGGCGAAGAAGAGGATACACTGTTGTACGTCGCTACTGCTATTAATGATGCTACTCCAACTGCAACTGCAACTGCTAAAGCTACGTCTACGGCTACTGCTGCGTCTACTGCTGCTGCTACTGCTACGGCTACGGCTACTGTGCTACTGCTCCAGCTAGTGCTACGCCTGCGGCTACGCCTACGGCTATGGCTACTGCTACGGCTACGTATATTACCACATTATAACCTCACTTAGAGATACGACCATCCAACATCAAGGCTATCTAGCTCACAACCACACAACCTAGTGCCCACGTAGCGTTACGACCATACAACTTCACGACAACGTAGACGTACGTCTACACAATCTCACGACTACGTAGCGTTGTGGCCAACCAACATCAAGGCCATATAACGTTACCATCATACAACCTCACAACCACGCAACGTTACGACCACACAACATCCTGGCCGTATAACGTTACGATGAAACAACATCACGACCACGTAGCGTTAAGACCATACAAAATAATGACGATGTAGCGTTACGACCATCCAACAGCGAAGTTGAAGCTAAATGTTCAGGCAACAGACAACGGAGTTGAAGTTATATGTTTGGCGGACAGACAACAAAGTTGAAGCTAAATGTTCGGGCGACAAACAACTTTGAAGCTAAATATTCGGGTGACGGACAACAAAGTTGAAGCTAAATGTTTGACCGACATAAAATGAAGTTGATACTAATTGTTCAGGCGACAGACAACGATGTTGATGCTAAATGTTCGGCCGACAGACAATGAAATTGAAACTAATTGTTCGGGCGACAGACAACGAAGTTGAAGCTAAATGTTCGGCCTACGACACGACGTTTTACCATCTATAACACAGATCTGCATCAGTTACCTTTTTTGTTAACATATTGGACTGTGGTGGGATGACCAATAACCAAGATTCTGTTGAGCAAATCGGTGGAAAATATGTTTGAAATGTTCGTTACCTACGAGTGCGTAATTAAATCGGGTTAGTTACCCATTAATGTGTAAACAGGTCATGTATGTTTTAATCCCAAAGGAAAGGGGTCAGGTTCCAAAGAAATTTTAGGCAACTTCCCAGACAGCCTTGCACAGAATCCGGCTCGGCTGCGGACAAGTTTGTTGAAGCTAGATGTTTGGGCATTCACGATTATATTCCTTTTCATCATAATTATAAAACCAGCGCGCACAAGGTGGCATGGCCTTGACCCAATACCTTCTCCCCAAACATGTACAGGCGCCATCAACACACGTTATATTCTGATAGTACGTTGTGTATACACTTTCAAGTTTTCTCCTTATAATTCATACACCCTTGTCGCGCTACAACAACAGTCTATTTACAACACACCGGTCCCCGACTGCGAAATCGCTTCCATTATGAATCCCGCAAGATGCATTTGCACATTGTTCAATTGTCTGTAGTATGGTGTGTGTGCGCTTAGCAAAGGGTGTGTCGAAACTCAAGACTATTGATTGATCACCATGGCTGGACAACCGAGTCCATTTTGTTCACGTTACCAATATTTCACTCGTGTTGTTGTGGAACAAACTAACGCACACTACGTTCATGTAACAAGAAATCACCATGTGTTCATTTTTAAAACGTCACCGTGTGTAACTGCTATAACCGGTCACCTTGTGATCATGTTACGAATAGACACCTTGTGTTCATGTTACGAACAGCTACATTTTGTTCATGTTACGAATAGTCACCTTGTGCTCATGTTCCGAATAGTCACGGCTACGGCTACGGCTACGGCTACGGCTACGGCTACGGCTACGGCTACGGCTACGGCTACGGCTACGGCTACGGCTCCGGCTACGGCTACGGCTACGGCTATGACTTCTGCTACGGCTATGGTTACTGCTACTGCTACTGCTACTGCTAATGCTAATGCTAATGCTAATGCTAATGCTAATGCTAATACTAATGCTAATGCTACTGCTACTGCTACTGCTACTGCTACTGCTACTGCTACTGCTCCGGCTAGTGCTACGGCTACGACTACGGCTACGGCTACGGCTACGGCTACGGTTACTGCTACTGTTAGTGCTACAGCTTCGGCTACGGCTACGGCTACGGCTACTACTACGACTACGACTACGACTACGGCTGCGGCTACGGCTACGGCTACAGCTACAGCTACGGCTACGGCTACGGCTACTGTTGGTGCTATTGCTATTGCTACTGCTACTGCTCCGGCTAGTGCTACGACTACGGCTAATGCTACTGTTAGTGCTACTGCTACTGCTACTGTTACTGCTACTGCTACTGCTACTGCTACTGCTACTGCTCCAGCTAGTGCTACGGCTACGGCTACGGCTACGGCTACGGCTACGGCTACGGCTACGGCTACGGCTACGGCTACGGCTACGGCTACGGCTACGGCTACGGCTACGGCTACGGCTACGGCTACGGCTACGGCTACGGCTACGGCTACGGCTACGGCTACGGCTACGGCTATGGTTACTGCTACTGTTAGTGCTACAGCTACGGCTACGGCTACGGCTACTACTACGAATACGACTACGGCTGCGGTTACGGCTACGGCTACGGCTACACCTGCGGCTACGGCTACTGTTGGTGCTATTGCTATTGCTACTGCTACTGCTCCGGCTAGTGCTACGACTACGGCTACGGCTACTGCTACTGTTAGTGCTACTGCTAACTGCTCCGGCTAATGCTACGGCTATGGCTACGACTACTGCTACTGTTAGTGTTACTGCTACGGTTACTGCTACGGCTACGGCTACGGCTACGGCTACTGTTAGTGATATTGCTACTGCTACTGCTACTGCTACTGCTACTGCTACTGCTACTGCTCCAGCTAGTGCTACAGCTACGGCTACGGCTACAACTACGGCTACGGCTATGGTTAATGCTACTGTTAGTGCTACAGCTACGGCTACGGCTACTGTTGATGCTATTGCTATTGCTGCTGCTACTGCTCCGGCTAGTGCTACGACTACGGCTATGGCTACTGCTACTGTTAGTGCTACTGCTACTACTACTGCTCCGGCTAATGCTACGGCTACGGCTACGGCTACGGCTACGGCTACGGCAACGGCTACGGCTACGGTTAAAGCTACTGCTACTGTTAGTGCTACTGTTACTGCTACTGCTACTGCTACTGCTCCAGCTAGTGCTACGGCTACGGCTACGACTACGGCTACGGCTACGGCTACGGCTACGGCTACGGCTACGACTACGGCTACGACTACGGCTACGGCTACGGCTATGGTTACTGCTACTGTTAGTGATATTGCTACTGCTACTTCTACTGCTCCGGCTAGTGCTACAGCTACGGCTACGGCTACGGCTATGGTTACTGCTACTGTTAGTGCTACAGCTACGGCTACGGCTAGGGCTAGGGCTACGGCTACGGCTACTGTTGATGCTATTGCTATTGCTACTGCTACTGCTCCGGCTAGTGCTACGGCTACGGCTACGGCTACTGCTACTGCTACTGCTCCGGCTAGTGCTACGGCTACGGCTACGGCTACGGCTACGGCTACGGCTGCGGCTGCGGCTGCGGCTGCGGCTGCGGCTGCGGCTACGGCTACGGCTACGGCTACGGCTACGGCTACGGCTACGGCTACGGCTACGGCTATGTTTACTGCTACTGTTAGTGCTACAGCTACGGCTACGGCTACGGCTACGGCTACTACTACGACTACGACTACGGCTGCGGCTGCGGCTACGGCTACGGCTACGTCTACGGCTACGGCTACGGCTACAACTATGGCTACGACTACGACTACGACTACGACTACGGCTACGGCTACTACTACGACTACGACTACGATTACGGCTACGGCCACGGCTACGGCTACGACTACGACGACTACGACTACGGCTACGGCTACGGCTACGGCTACGGCTACGGCTACGGCTACGGCTACGGCTACGGCTACGTCTACAGCTACGGCTACGGCTACAACTATGGCTACGACTACGACTACGACTACGACTACGATTACGGCTACGGCCACGGCCACGGCCACGGCCACGGCCACGGCTACGGCTACGGCTACGGCTACGGCCACGGCCACGGCCACGGCCACGGCTACGGCTACGGCTACGGCTACAACTATGGCTACGACTACGACTACGGCTACAACTATGGCTACGACTACGACTACGACTACGACTACGAATACGACTACGACTACGACTACGACTACGACTACGACTACGGCTACGACTACGACTACGACTACGGCTACGACTACGACTACGACTACGGCTACAACTATGGCTACGACTACGACTACGACTACGACTACGACTACGACTACGACTACGAATACAAATACGACTACGACTACGACTACGACTACGACTACGACTACGACTACGGCTACGACTACGGCTACGGCTACGACTACGGCTACGACTACGACTACGACTACGGCTACGGCTACGACTACGACTACGACTACGGCTACGACTACGACTACGACTACGACTACGGCTACGACTACGGCTACGGCTACGGCTACGGCTACGACTACGGCTACGGCACGGCTACGGCTACGGCTACGGCACGGCTACGGCTACGGCACGGCTACGCCGCCGACACCACAGCTGCTACTATTCTACAATGTAACGGCGCTACAACAGACTCTCCTTTTAAAGCGCATGTTGGCACTTGGTCAAACTCTTCCATATATCCGACGTTCCTTATGTCCATTGCTACACTAGTCAGTTCATGCCAGAACGGGGATTTCATTCAAATACGTTCCTTATATCCAGCGAAAACTCCTTTTAACGGTGACATACAACAAAGAAACCGCCGCCGTGTTTACAAAGTGTGTGGATAGGCGTAAAACACACCACGGGCCAGACAAAGACGTTGAAGTCTGCGCCAGTAACAACTATGATGTATATCTTCATCTAGCACCGACAAAACCCAACGTACAGGTGCACATCGCCACCAAGGCTAACATACGAACAATTGTTGCATAACTTCGTCGTCTAGAAAGCCTACCGACAAAAAACGCAACATATATCGTGCGCAAGAAAGGGCGACACACGACGACTCGCACAAGCTGGTGCCGCGGTAATTTCTTTGCCTGTAAAGAACTGACATGCCAACTCTGTAGCGACGAATGTAGCCTCTGTGTGTATATTGGAGGGCGTTTTGGCGCATCATATTTTTAATAAGCATCATAAGTGTAACACACTTTTTTGCTGTTATACCGCGAATTTCGATGTCGTCTTTCAAATAGAAGAGACACATATTGAATGGGTAATCAAATTCTTGGATTGATTAGAAGAAACATAACATACAAGGGAAAAAGGTAATTATACCTCTTTATAAAGCAATAGTTAGACCTCATTTAGAATACTGTATACAAGCATGGAGACCATATCGTAAGAAGGATATAGATACGCTTGAACGCATACAAAGGAGAGCAAGTAAAATGATTCCAGAACTGAGAGACCTTAGCTATGAAGAAAGTCCTTTTCTTTTACAGTAGTACCAAGAACAGAAACACACTTTTTTGCTGTTATACCGCGAATTTCGATGTCGTCTTTCAAATAGAAGAGACACATATTGAATGTGTAAATTATTTAGGCATCACAATAGACAAATAATTAAATTTGGACAGACATATGTTAAGAACAAAGAAGTAGCTAATAATATCAGACAGTAAATCAACTGGAATTTGTAATAAAACATTGCTGGTACTAAATATATTATCGTACATTAATACATCCAAGTGCACAGTTTCAACCGTGCAAATAGGTTTGCTATGTCCTATACGTGAAACATGTGAGAGCAAATAACAAAATTATAAACAATGCTTAATGTTGATGATCATAATAATATTGATAATAATAATATTGATAATAATATTGATAATAATAATATTGATAATAATAATATTGATAATAATATTATTGATTACACAATCTGTAGACAATTTGTTCCATTCATTTATTGTCCTCTGTGAGAACGAGTGCTTCCTGATGTCCAATCTACATTGATCCTTTACTAATTTTACCTCATGTCCTCTAGTTCTGCTATCCTTCTTGGGTGAGAAAAATATATTTCTATCAATATTTTTATACCCATTCAATATCTTAAAAACTTCAATCTGATCTCCTCTTAACCTCCTTGTCTCTAGAGTTGTTAAACCACATTCTTTCAGGCTTTCTTCATAGCTAAGGTCTCTCAGTTCTGGAATCATTTTACTTGCTCTCCTTTGTATGCGTTCAAGCGTATCTATATCCTTCTTACGATATGGTCTCCATGCTTGTATACAGTATTCTAAATGAGGTCTAACTATTGCTTTATAAAGAGGTATAATTACCTTTTTTCCCTTGTATGTTATGTTTCTTCTAATCAATCCAAGAATTTGATTACCCTTTGAAGCTGCAATACCACACTGCTCTGAAACTTTCATATCAGCGCTTATTGCAACTCCTAAGTCCTTTTCTTTTACAGTAGTACCAAGAACAGTATCTCCCATTTTATAGTTTACATTCAAGTTCCCATGTCCTGTATGTAGACATTTACATTTCCCAAAATTGAACAACATCTGCCATTTCTCAGACCATTTCACTAATCTGTCTAGATCGTTTTGTAAATGTTGTTTATCACCATCAGTATTAACCTTTCTAAACAGTTTTGTGTCATCCGCAAATTTCAGTACGTTACTTGTTATACTGTCGTCAAAGTCATTGATATATATTAAGAATAATATAGGTTCTAATACTGATCCTTGAGGTACCCCACTCAAAACCGATCTCCAATTTGAAACTTCTCCATCTACTACAACTCGTTGTCTTCTGTCAGTCAGCCATTGTTCTATCCAGTCAGTTATGCTATCCCCGATACCATGGGCTTTTAATTTAAGTAGTAATCTTTGATGTGGCACTTTGTCAAAAGCTTTTTGAAAATCTAAGTAGATAATATCTACTGGCGATCCCACGTCTATCCACTTAGTGATTTCTTCCAAAAAACATAACATATTTGTTAAACATGACCTCGCTTTAAGGAATCCATGTTGAGATGAATTTAATAATTTATGCTTAACGAGGAAGTCCACCATATGGTCTTTAATTAACCTTTCTAATAATTTACAAATCACTGACGTTAAACTCACTGGTCTGTAATTCTCTGACTTATTCTCGAACCCTTTTTAAATAATGGTATGATGTTTGTTTCTTTCCATTCAAACGGAAAAACCCCTGTGATATTATATTTCCAGCACTGTCTTCTAGAGGTCCAACCATGTCTTGTACGTTTTGTTTACTCCTGACATATGCATAAAGAACTCTTCCTGTCATTTTTTATGTTACATGCTAGTTTTTGCTCATAGCTTCTTTTAGATTGTCTGATTTCAGTTGTAGCTGCATTAAGTGCCTCTTTGTATTTTGCATAGTATTCTTCCTTTCTGGTACGCCTATAAACCCTCCACATAGTTTGTTTTAGCATTATTTTTCTAATAACCTCTTTTGACAAGTGTTTCTTTCTACACCGTTTTCCTTGTTTTTGGAAGGGAACAAATTTATCGATGATACTCTCAATTTCATATTGGAAAGAAGTCGTTAAAGTGGTGTCGGGTATCATTTGGTAACCATATACTTGTGCGTATTAACATGAAGCGGATGTTTACCCGTTTACAAGTTTGTGTTTTATGGGCATGAGTGATGGCTTCATGTGCGTTAACGGAGAGGCGTTTTCCCGCCAATGAATAATGGCGTCGAACAGACGGCAGTGGTCAACAAAAGGAATCTGGTTTCGACAAGACGTGCGTGATTTGATAGTAGTCGTGACAGTGTTGGTGGCGTCGGTGATAAATCGGAAGTTACGGTGATGTTATCACGATGACGGTGAGAAAGAAATACCTTAAGTAGTTCACATACATGCTGACGTCTTGGATACTATTATGTATTTATAAAACTAATAATAATGTTACCCATTAAAAAGGTGTACTATATATACTAATGGAGGTTATCCATTAAAAGGTGTAATATATATAATAATGGAGGTTACCCAATAAAAGGTGTACTATATATAATAATGGAGGTTACCCATTAAAAGGTGTACTATATATAATAATGGAGTTTACCCATTAAAAGGTGTACTATATATAATAATGGAGGTTACCCATTAAAAGGTGTACTATATATAATAATGGAGTTTACCCATTAAAAGCTGTACTATATATAATAATGGAGGTTACCCATTAAAAGATGTACTATATATAATAATGGAGGTTACCCATTAAAAGGTGTACTATATATAATAATGGGCGTTGCCGGTGGTGATGTGGGCGCATGACGCTTCCCTTTTAAGCGGGGTACCCTCGTGAACGGGGCATTAGCCCCGGATTTGATGGTGTTAAAGTAAAGTTATCATTATTTTTATTATTATTATTATTATTATTGTCCACGGTCCAAAAACCCTCAAGACATAATCCATACAGAAAAAAATAATGGGTCATAATCTCCCACAACGTCGAAATTGGAAACATTAAAATTAGACAGATGTCGGTGAAATTTTATGTACACGAAACTGTGGTTCGTTAAAACACTTTTAGGCAGTAAAGATGTTAGCAAAAATGTCGTTTATACTACTATATAACACGATTTTACAATAAAAATGATATTTGTATCTTGAAGTTAACACTGAACATCACCTGGAAGACCAGATAATCTGGAAGATCAGAGACATCAGCTTCCAAATCAAACTCCAGCTCTACAGAGCACTCGCAGTATCCACCCTCCTCTACGGAGAGAGCTGCACTCTAACAGCAGAGACAGAGAGACGCGTACAAGCATTTGAAATTAAAGCTCCCCTGATTTTGTCACATCACCCGACACAACACCATTTCAAAAAATCATCCTGCGAGGCGCCCTGGGGGGGACAAGAGACGACGGCGCCGACAGAGGACAAACTGGCTGGATAATATGCAGGGGTTGTCCCACCTAAACCTACCGACCCTGCTACGCACAGCAGAAGACTATGGGGAAATGGCAGCCCTACCACCGTCCCGGTCAAGGATGAAGGTGAGAGTGAGTCGTGTCATGTCGTCGTGATCCGATGTGTACCAGTAGGCTCAACTTACAGCAACGGCACGGTTCTTTGTCGTGCTAAATAAATTACGTCTACGATTATTGTCGCGAGGATACTCTCGCCTGAGGCGGGCAACGTGTGAAACGCAACAGCCCTGGCGCTACCGGGGTTCGGGACAGGTTTACAGACAGTTCGGGAAGCAGTGTAAATGCAGGGCAAACGAACATACCGAAGCTGCAAATGTAGTCATATGTACACATACACGCGACTGCA
The DNA here is from genome assembly GCA_033239005.1 of Lamellibrachia satsuma. Lineage (NCBI taxonomy): Eukaryota > Metazoa > Annelida > Polychaeta > Sabellida > Siboglinidae > Lamellibrachia > Lamellibrachia satsuma. The sequence continues at coordinate 5,206,295 of BSQZ01000039.1, forward strand.
CAATAGAGGAGAAATGCCTTTAGAGAAAGGCTAGCTTTGCAATGATTAATTGGCATTCCTAGTTGTGGCTCTTTGCTCGTCAAATTGCCCATGCGGGCAATTTGCACTCAGCAATGCACAGCTGAGATATGTTAGAAATGCGCAGTTGTTGTAGTTTGTACCTGTACATTGCAATGGTAGATAGGCCTGGGTGTCAGAACACGTGTACTGACAGGTGTTATTTGCTTTAATCAAAACATTTTAGCAATTCAAAGAGGTATTGACGATTGTTAAGCTTGTACAGCTGTCGATATCAGAAAGGAATGCGGAATCTACCAGGCACCAGTAAAGACGTGTGTAATAGTTTGCAAAAAGTCAGCAAACTTTGTGAAAAATAAATGTATGCATAACGGGGGAGGGTTCTTTCTCAAAACGAACATAGTTTTACGGGGTGGCGTGTACAGGCCTTTGTTACAAAGCGTGACAAGGGGTCTAAAAAGTAAAACAAAGTAGCGCGACCCTGTTTATGGATAGCCGCTCAGACGTTTGTCATTAGTCTAGACACATTATGGTGTTTACCATGTTATGCTCGTCTTCATATTGAGGCCAAGTATGAAATATAGACTGTGCTTCCATGATCGCTCATTGTTATGTTTGTTGAATAATGTTTGTTGTTCATTTGTTATTCATGTTATTAGTTTATTCGTGTTATTCATGTTATACATGTTATTCGTATTATTCATGTTATTTATGCTATTCGTGTTATTCATGTTATTCGTGTTATTCGTGTTATTCATTTTATACATGTTATTCGTGTTATTCATGTTATACATGTTATTCGTGTTATTCATGCTATACATGTTATTCTTGTTATTCATGTTATTCATGTTGCTCACATAGTCATTCATAAGTCAGCAAAACTTAATTTTTAACTAAATTACTAAACTTTCAAATACAAGTTAACTTAAACTGTGCTCTTCCTCCTTGTTCCCTGTTGTACAGGGGTGAGGGTCAGGTACAGTCTCTTTCTCCTTGTTCCCTGTTTCACAGGGGTGAGGGTCAGGTACAGTCTCTTTCTCCTTGTTCCCTGTTGAACAGGGGTGAGGGTCAGATACAGTCTGTTTCTCCTTGTTCCCTGTTGTACAGGGGTGAGGGTCATGTACAGTCTGTTTCTCCTTGTTCCCTGTTGTACAGGGGTGAGGGTCAGGTACAGTCTCTTTCTCCTTGTTCCCTGTTGTACAGGGGTGAGGGTCAGGTACAGTCTCTTTCTCCTTGTTCCCTGTTGTACAGGGGTGAGGGTCAGATATAGTCTCTTTCTCCTTGTTGCCTGTTGTACAGGGGTGAGCGTCAGGTACAGTCTCTTTCTCCTTGTTCCCTGTTGTACAGGGGTGAGGGTCAGGTACAGTCTCTTTCTCCTTGTTCCCTGTTGTACAGGGGTGAGGGTCAGATATAGTCTCTTTCTCCTTGTTGCCTGTTGTACAGGGGTGAGCGTCAGGTACAGTCTCGTTCTCCTTGTTCCCTGTTGTACAGGGGTGAGGGTCAGGTACAGTCTCTTTCTCCATGTTCCCTGTTGTACAGAGGTGAGGGTCAGGTACAGTCTTTTTCTCCTTGTTCCCTGTTGTACATGGGTGAGGGTCAGGTACAGTCTCTTTCTCCTTGTTCCCTGTTGTACAGAGGTGAGGGTCAGGTACAGTCTCTTTCTCCTTGTACCTTGTTGTACAGGGGTGAGGGTCAGGTACAGTATCTTTCTCCTTGTTCCCTGTTGTACAGGGGTGAGGGTCATGTACAGTCTCTTTCTCCTTGTTCCCTGTTGAACAGGGGTGAGGGTCAGGTACAGTCTCTTTCTCCTTGTTCCCTGTTGTACAGGGGTGAGGGTCAGGTACAGTCTCTTTCTCCTTGTTCCCTGTTGTACAGGGGTGAGGGTCAGATACAGTTACAGTATTGTCGAGCCACTCTTTCTGTTCATTCTTTACATAGTTTTCTATCGGCAGCCCCTTCTCTCCATCATTCATCCTCCCCCGATCTTCTCATGTCCCTCCTCATGCAGTCCTCCCAACTCAGCTGTGGCCTTGCCCTTTGTCTGTATCCTTGATATTTTTCTACCTCTGATCTCTTTGCTAATTTGTCTGTATCCATCCTTACCAAGTGGCCTGCCCATCTCATTCGTCTTCTCACAAATCTTCCTGTTAGGCTACATTGCATCCCAACCTGTTTCCTGAGGTCGTTCATCCTTCTTTTGTCCACCCTTGTTCTTGTTATTCGACGAACCCAGTTCTCACAAACTTGCAGCTTCTGTTGTTATTGTTCTGTCAACGCTACTGTCTCCAGACCATACAGGCTTGCCTGTGTAACTCAGGCTCTCGTGACTTTCCCTTTCAGCGTTTTCGAAATGTTTCTCTCCAGTATGACTCCCTCTACCTTACTCCCATCCTTCGTAGGCATTCCTCCAAGGTACATAAAGCCTTCCGCTTGCGTGATCTCCTTTAACTAATTAAAATAAATACAATATTGACTAAACTAAATTAATTGATCCAGTACCTTAGTCGCATTTATCCTCCACCAGGGATACTAATTACCCTGTACGTATCGCATAAAAAGCTTGACTTACACACTTCAAGTGTGGACAGAGTCGACATAAAAACAATTGTGTGTGCCTATAGATGACTGTTCGTATTCGCGAGATAGCGAATACTTCTTGGGCCAGGACAACACTGCATCTACTTTCTTTCTGTGTCACTTTACTTAAAAAAAATATATTTGCTAATCGTTTACCGGTCGGCGTATTCGCGTCCTTTTGGTTTGCTTCGTGGAATGGCCACTCCTGATGCTACTAGACAGTCCGTCAGTCATATTCGAACTCTCAACCAGTTCTTGGTAATCGCGTCAGTACTATTTACCCGACGGTACGAATTACCCACATCACGTTATCGCTAGCAAAACACACTCAGAGATGCGTCATCAGAAAACACAATACGTCATTTCGTAGCCATCACCAAACGATTACAATATACAATATTATATTCAAAATGGCTATAATGGTAACATTATTGAAATTAAGATTTTGTAAATTGTTCGTGTGGTATGACCTGCGTATGTGGCGGACGATATAGCCAGTTTAAATCTAAATACACACACGTATGCACGCATAACGAACACAGGATGCACTCACGCACGCAAATGGAGGAACATAATTTTTTTCGGCAAGACTACATTTCGAGTGCGGCCGTCGAACGGTTAGTTCCATATGTTAACAACATAACATTGATGTTGATAGTTCGGTAGATCGACACGTCAACAACAAAGCATCATACAACGTAGTAGACGAACTAGTGGCGTTGGTTCGTCGTCGCCATTGTTAGCGCCGTTTCGAAGCGACCTCCAGGTAGCCAGACTAGTAAATTACACTCTAAAGTCTAAAATTACAGGATCATATACATTAAAGCCACAGTACGCGCTTCGTTTCTGTTATATATGGTTAGGCTGCTGACCCGCTAGTTTCACGGCTAACAAGTAGGCCAACCCGAACCAAGGTGACATCAACTAGTCGGGCGCGTACAGAGTGCAGAATGGTTGTACATATAAATCACAATTCCACGAAAGAAAAATAACAGCCATAAAACGTGGGAGTTTTCAATCGGTTGCATTCCGCCAGGCCTTGCTCGGGGTGTTTCAATGTATGGCCAGCAGTTCGTCATGCGACCCATGACCCTAACCTGAGATTTATTACATTTTGGCATGCTCCATGTACGTTACATACATACGGTGTGCAACTGGTCAGTAGGTGCGAAGAGCGGCTATGAAAGTGTTGTACATTGGAATCACTCCAAGAAGTCCACCGATGATACAAATAGATAAAGTGACTGATTAAAGAGATATACACAGCACAGTACAAATCTGACAAACTGTTGTACACACACTTGTTGCCTGGGTTTGGTGGCGTAGCGGTTTGAACGTTGGACTCTCCATCGAAAGAACCAGGTTTCGAAACATCTTCCTGGCGTTTCGAAGCTTTGACAATTTCGCTCACCCCACTTTGCCATAATTACCTCAGCTGTATAAATAAGTAACAGGCTACAGACAGAGATTGATTTGTGAATGAATAGTCTTCGCTCAACAATTGCAGCGTGGCCGAATGCTTCCCAGAGAAGTCGAGATGGCGTTGGAACGAACATGTCTGTCAGGGGGTGAAGCTTAAGGCCTGTCAGGGGGTTGAGTGTAATGTCTGCCAGAGGGTGAAGTGTAAGGTCTGCCAGGGGGTGAAGTGTAAGGTCTATAAGGGTGTGAAGTGTAAGGTCTGTCAGGGGGTGACGTGTAAGGTCTGCCAGAGGGTGACGTGTAAGGTCTACCAGGGGGGAAGTGTAAGGTTTGTCAGGGGGTGAAGTGTAAGGTCTGTCATGGGGTGAAGTGTAAGGTCTGGCAGGGGGTGAAGTGTAAGGTCTGCCAGGGGGGAAGTGTAAGGTTTTTCAGGGGGTGAAGTGTAAGGTCTGTCGGGGGGTGACGTGTAAGGTATGTCAGGAAGTGAAGTGTAAGGTCTGTCAGGGGGTGAAGTGTAAGGTCTGTCAGGGGTGAAGTGTAAGGTGTGTCAGGGGTGAGGTGCACAGTAGTTTGAACAGTCCCATGGACTGGATACCGCGCAATATAAGAACATACATTTGCGCGTTTACCTGTTTATGTTGAGTGAGTTTGTCGAACCACAATGGCCTTCTATATATATATATATTTTATTGCAGTTTTAGTTTCCTCTCGTGGAGGCTGCATTGGGAGAGTAAACATTGGGAGAGTAAACATTGGGAGAGTAAACATTGGGAGAGTAAACAGGTCGTAAGTGTTCCTCAGCCTACTTTGTTCCACGAAGGATATTCACGGGCGCAACAACCAGTTATTATGTCGTAGAGTAGAAGTAAGCGTGGAAGCTAAAAGGGGAGCTTTAACATGTCATTGAAAGGAACACGCTCGAGATGGCAGGTTGACAAGGAAGTTATTGGCTTATCGAGATTCCAACTATGTTTGCGGGAGAACGCATTCGCGATGTACAGTACCAGTTGCAACGATTAAGCTAACTTCAAAAGCGAGTTTGTCTCATTTTAATAATACAAATATATATATAACTGACCTTTCGTAGATCGCCTTGGCTAAGGCGCATGTGAATCCGCACTTCACAGGGATAACATCACTCGAGTTACACCAAGTAAATATTGACGATCGTCGCCGGATTTCCTCGCATGTCTACTTCAAAACTTAGCACACCTGGTCGGGATTCAGTGTAAGAAATCGTCCCTCTGATATCGCGCTTACATTTTCGCTTAGGACGAATTTAAATAGGCACATATATTCCAACCAGTGCAAATGTTCATGCAAGCATTAAGCCACGATGAAATTATAACGCGATATATGCGTAAATCGTATTTCAACATTGTCTGTAGCCGGCCAGTAATTCATACAGCTAGCTAGGTGGTTGACCAAACAAGGGGACCCTCAACTGAGAGTCGTACCACGACCTCTGTTTTTTCTTTTGTGAACTATACCAGATACATGGCTCATTGTTAAATTAGCGTTAGACAGTGTTACCTCTGCCACTGTTGCGCGTTAATAGCGTTCTCCGGAACATTCCCTGATTTTCTTTAAATTGTCACTGCTCATTACATTACATCACAACAATTTTCATCGCTCATTAAATTACATCACAACAATTAACTAACATATTACGTGAAAATTCGTACAAATGCACACAACGTTTTTCGGGAATTTCGATGGGCCCGGTGAGTGCAGAGGTGGAGTAATCCGATACATTGTCTGTCCCGAATTATGTGCCAGATAAACTTTTCGAGTCGTGTGTCCATTTGATTTAAAATAGATCGGACGTGCACGTCCATCCTCAGAGGTGTTTCGAACGAACACCCATTTTTGAGAGAATTGTTTCAATTGAAAAATTATTTTCATAAATCATGCCGGGACCTCCAACTGATTGTGTGCGTGTTTCGTGTTTATTAACTTGTTTATTAGTACACTGCACACTATAGATAATTTTCGCGAACCAATATTTTCTGGAAAAAAAAACACAACAATATTATATTACTGATTTTTTTTCATAAAATCATGTTATATATTTAAATTTTAACATGGTGACTGTCCAAATGTGTTTTATTAACCAATAATTTTAAATATAATTAATGGGAAAAAGCTCATGAAAACGCTGGAAGCACCGTCTTCCGCATAAATTTTAAGTGTGATGTTACCATTATGTGTCTACCTTGAGGTTCAATACGCAATGTAAACATGATATTCGAGTTGAAACATTCAACAAATTAAAATAACTAGGTAACGGTTATATAATATGAAAAACTGTTGGTTCAACAAAACACGAGTTAGCGGTGAAGAGGTTAGGGTAGATATCATTTATAAATAATATATTGCATGAATTTATGATAAGAACGATAAGTCGAGAGTAGCTCCCCGGTGGCTGGACCGTCGAGAGTGGCTACCCGGTTGCTGGATCATCACGAACGGCTCCCCGGTGGCTGGACCGTCGAGAACGACTGTTGAGAGCACTCCCTGATGGCCCAACTGTCGAGAACGGCTCCACGGTGGCCAAACGCTCCCCGGTGGCCGGATCGTCGAGAGTGGCTGCCCGGTGGTTTGATTGCGGGGTCAGATATCTGGTGGTTAGACCGAGGAGCGATTATATTAATTGTATTTATTTAACTTATTATAATATAAATTAACTATTAACTCACAACTAACTGCCATTATTAGTTAACTCGTTAACAACGTGGGGCCAGATAGTATACCGGTTAGAAGGCCGGACTCTCAATGGAGAGAACCCGGTTTCAAATCCCACTTACATTTGGCAAGTTTGATCATCCCACGTTGCCACAGTTCACTCAGCTGTATAAATGAGTACCTGGCAATACAGACAGTGGTGGATGTGTGAACGAATAGTATTCGCGCAGTAATTGCATCGTGGTTGAATGCTTCCGAGAGAAGTTGAAATGGGCTTGGAATGAACAGGTCTGCCAGGGGATGAAGTGTTAAGCGCTTTGAGCAGTCCTAAGGATTGGATACAGCGTTATAAAGGAACTAACCTTTACCTATTGATCACTGTATCTGTAAGCTATTACTTTCATTCATTCGTTCGAGTTCACTCTAGTCGCTATGCGGCGTCGCGGTCACATAGTTGTGTAGCATGTTTGTTAGTGGCGGATGACGTTTTACGCTCCAGACACTATGTGGTTACGTGTTTCAATAACCGGTCCGCAGAACTGTGACGTCATTTGCCATCAATTATTCACCAACCGAAATATCCACGTTTTTGGATCTCATGGCGGAAACAAGGCGCAGTTTTCCGACATTTCGTTCGTTGTAGGATTGGTTTTTAAGATGGCGGAAGGAATTCAGGATCGGGAAAGCAGAGGAGAGAAATGGTAGTTCAACAGTGTCGACTGCGCGATATCGGGTGCCTGAAATAGGGGAGTTAGTAGATGCAGCTAGTGAGCTAGAACATCTCGCAACGGGAGGCTGTTGATGCGGCTAAACAATCGATGCAGATTCCGCTCAGCCACGGACATTTCTGTGACAATTTCATCTGCAAGTTCGATTGCCCGCTACAGAACAGCTTTGCTTTGGAAATCCCCTAGAGGGAGACGTACAGTTGGATGGGCCAGGAAAACCCTGATGTACCCTGATCTACTCGCCAGAGATGTAGGCCTTGAGCCAGCTGAGGTCTCTTCGCGGATACAAAACACGTGTGTGGAGCAAGTTGCCGGTTCCGTTCTGTCAAAGGACGTCGGATTGATGGTGATGATAGTAATGAAGATGAGAAACCTTGTGGAATGGATTCATTGGGATATAATGGGGATATAAATATGAAGTAAGATTTTGGGAATAAAGCAGTAATAATTTAGGCCAGTAAAGTAAAAGGTTACTTATAAGGAAGGCCTAAGACTCGTCGCCGGCCGGGAATAATACCAGCCAGGAGAAGAGTCTTTGGCAGAAAGGAGTCAATATATTATATCCCGTGAATGCGGCAACGTCCTGCAACAGCCACGCGACATGATCAACAAGTGCTGCCACCTATCGTAGAGACGAGAAACCGGTCATTATTCTTTATCATTAGGCCACAAACCACGTAATGTTTAATAGTATTCGTCTATTGACGAGGCCATTTTTAGGCAGGTTATTATTTTTTGGGTCTCGAGTGATTTCACATTTTCGGACGTGTGCGTTCACTGCGAAGTAGAACGGCACATCAAAATGGCGATCTGTAAAACAACACGTTAAAAAACGACGAAAATTTAGGATGGCTGTTCACGGGATAGCGAATACTTCTTGAGCCAGGATAACACTGCATCTACTTTCTTTCCGTGTCAGTTTACTTCATCGGGTGCAAAAACAAAATTTCCTAATCGTTTACCGGTCGGCGTATTCGCGTCATTTTGGTTTGCTTCGTGGAACGGCCACTCCTTGTGTTACTAAATAGTCCGACAGTCATATTCGAACTCTCATCCAGTTCTAGTTCTTCGCGTCAGTACTATTTACCTGACAGTATAAATTACCCACACTTCCCCTATCACGTTATCGCTGGCAAAACACACTCAGAGATGTGTCATCAGAAAGCACGATACGTCATTTCGTAGCCATCATCAAACGATTACAATATACAATATCATATTCAAAATGGCTATAACGGCAACATTATTGAAGTTAAGATTTTGTAAATTGTTCGTGTGGTATGACTTGCGTATGTGGGGCGGACGATATAGCCAGTTTAAATCTAAATGCACACACGCATGCACGCACGTACGAACACAGAACGCACGCACGCACGCACGCACGCACGCACACACTCGAATGGAAGAACATAATTTTTTTTCGGCAGGAATGCATTTCGAGTAAGGCCGTCGAACAGTAAGATCCACCTGTTAACAACATAACATGTTGTTGATGTAGTTCGATAGTTCGGTAGTTCGACACATCAACACCAAAGCATTATACACAGTCGCAGACGAACTAGTGGCGTTGGTTCGTCGTCGCCATTGTTAGCGCCGGTTCGAAGCGACTTCCAGGTAGTAAAACTAGTAAATTACACTCTAAGTCTAACATTCAGGAGCGTATACATCAAAGCCACAGTACACGCTGCGTTACTGTTATATATAGTTAGGCTGCTGACCCGCTATTTAGGCTAAAAAGTAGGCCAACCAGAAACAAGGTGACGTCAATTAACAAGTCGGGCGCGTACAGAGTGCAAAATGGTTGTACATATAAAACTCAATTCCACGAAAGAAAAATAACAGCCATAAAACGTGGGAGTTTTCAATCGGTGGTATTCCGCCAGGCCTTGCTCGGGGTGTTTCTATGTATGGCCAGCAGTTCGTCATGCGACCCATGACCCTAACCGTGAGATGTATTACAGTTTGGCATGCTCTATGCATGTTACATACATACTGTGGGCAACTAGTCAGTAGGTGCGAAGAGCGGCTCTGGAAGTGTTGTACATTGGAATCACTCCAAGAAGTCCACCGAGGATACAAAGAGATAAAGTGACTGATAAAAGTGGTGGCCTGATTTAGATCCTGATAACAGAGGCTGGCGAGATATACACAATACAGTGCAAATCTGGCAAACTGTTTTACACACACGTGTTGCCTGGGTTTGGTGGCGTGGCGGTTTGAACGAGGACCCGGTTTCGAAACATCTTTCTGGCGTATCGAAGCTTTGACAATTTCATTCAATTGCCATTGTTAGCACCGGTTCGAGGCGACCTCCAGGTAGACAAACTAGTAATTTACACTCTAAAGTCTAACATTCAGGAACATATACATCAAAGCCACAGTACACGCTGCGTTACTGTTATATATGGTAAGGCTGCTGACCCGCTATTTAGGCTAAAAAGTAGGCCAACCCGAAACAAGGTGACGTCAATTAACAAGTCGGGCGCGTACAGAGCGCAAAATGGTTGTACATATAAAACTCAATTCCACGAGAGATAAATAACAGCCATAAAACGTGGGAGTTTTCAATCGGTTGCATTCCGCCAGGCCTTGCTCGGGATATTTCAATGTATGGCCAGCAGTTCGTCATGCGACCCATGACCCTAACCGTGAGATTTATTATATTTTGGCATGCTCTATGCAAATGACATACATACGGTGTGCCACTGGTCAGTAGGTGCAAAGAGCGGCTCTGGAAGTGTTGTACATTGGAATCACTCCAAGAAGTCCACCGATGATACAAATAGATAAAGTGACTGATTAAAGAGATATACACAGCACAGTACGCATCGGACAAACTGTTGTACACACACTTGTTGCCTGGGTTTGGTGGCGTAGCGGTTTGAACGTCGGACTCTCCACCGAGAGAACAGGTTTCGAAACATCTTCCTGGCGTTTCGAAGCTTTGACAATTTCGTTCACCCCACGTTGCCATAATTACCTCAGCTGTATAGTAACAGGCTACAGACAGAGATTGATTTGTGAATGAATAGTCTTCGCTCAACAAATGCAGCGTGGCCGAATGCTTCCCAGAGAAGTCGAGATGGCGTTGAAACGAACATGTCTGTCAGGGGGTGAAGCGTAAGGTATATCAGGGTATCAAGTGTAATTTCTGTCAGGGGGTGAAGTGTAAGTTGTGTCAGGAGGTGAAGTGTAACGTCTGTCAGGGGGTGAAGTGTAAGGTATGTCGGGGGTGAAGTGTCAGGTATGTCAGGGGGTGAAATGTAAGGTCTGTCAGGGGGTGAAGTGTAAGGTCTGTCAGGGGTGAAGTGTAAGGTGTGTCAGGGGTGAAGTGTAAGGTGTGTCAGGGGTGAAATGTAAGGTGTGTCAGGGGGTGAAGTGTAAGGTCTGTCAGGGGGTGAGTGGGGTCAGGGTGTGAAGTGTAAGGTCTGTCAGGGGTGAAGTGTAAGGTCTGTCAGGGGTGAAGTGTAAGGTGTGTCAGGGGTGAGGTGCACAGTAGTTTGAACAGTCCCAAGGACTGGATACCGCGCAATATAAGAACATACATGTTTGCGCTTTTACCTGTTTATGTTGAGTGAGTTTGTCGAACCACAATGGCCTTCTATATATATTATATTTTTATTGCAGTTTTAGTCTATTCTCTCGTGGAGGCTGCATTGGGAGAGTAAACAGGTCGTAAGTGTTCTTCAGCCTACTTTGTTCCACGAAGGATATTCACGATTTACAAAACGAGTTCCAACGGTTGACATTAAGCTACTTCCAACAGTGAGTTTGCCTCATCTTAATAATATATATATATATATATATATATATATATATATATATATATATATATATATATATATATATATAATATATATATATATATATATATATATATATATGTGTGTATATATATATATATATATATATATATATATATATATATATAATATATATATATATATATATACATGTATATATATATATATATATATATATATATATATATATATATATATATATATATATATACATATATATAGTATATATATATATATATATATATATATATATATATATATATATATATATATATAACTGACCTTTCGTAGATCGCATTGGCTAAGGCGCATGTGAATCCGCACTTCACAGGGATAACATCACTCGAGTTACACCAAGTAAATATTGACGATCGTCGCCGGATTTCCTAGCATGTCTGCTTCAAAACTTAGCACACCTGGTCGGTATTCAGTGTAAGAAATCGTCCTTGTGATATTGCGCTTACATTTTTGCTTAGGACGAATTTAAATAGGCATATCTATTCCAACCAGCGCAAATGTTCATGCAAGCATTAAGCCCCGATGAAATTATAACGCGATATATGCGTAAATCGCATTTCAACATTGTCTGCAGCCAGCCAGTAATTCATAGAATTAACTAGGTGGTTGACCAAATAGGAGGACCCTCAACTGAGAGTCTTACCACGACCTCTGTTTTTTCTTTTGTGAACCAGATATACCAGATACACAGCTCATTGTTAAATTAATGTAGGCAGTGTTACCTCTGCCACTGGTGCGCGTTAATAGCGTTCCCCTGACTCGGGGAACATTCCCTTTGATTTTCTTTAAATTGTCACGGCTCATTACATTACATCACAACAATTAACATATTTTGTGAACATTCCTAAAAATGCAAACAATGTTTTTCCGGAATTTCGATGGGCCCGGTAGGTGCAGTGGTGGAGTAATCCTATATGTGTTTTGTACCCAATTATGTGCCAGATAAACGTTTCGAGTCGTGTGTCTATTTGATTTAAAAAAGATCGGTCGTTCACACCCATCCTCAGAGGGGTTTCGAACGAACCCCCATTTTTGAGAGAATTGTTTCAATTGAAAAATGTTTTTCATAAATGCCGGGACCTCCAACTGATTGTGTGCGTGTTTCGTGTTGATTAACTTGTTTATTAGCTTGTACACCGCACAGTATAGATAATTTCACGAACCCATATTTTCTAGAAAAAAACACAACAATATTATATTACTGAATTTTTTTTCATAAAATCATGTTATGTATTTCAATTTTAACATTGTGACTGTCCAAATGTGTTTTATTAACCATTACTTTTAAATATTATTAATGGGAAAAAGCTCATGAAAATGCTGGAAGCACCGTCTTCTGCATCAATTTTAAGTGTAATTTTACCATAATGTGTCTACCTTGAGGCTCAATACGCAATGTAAACATGATATTCGAGTTGAAACATTCAACAAATGAAAATAAATAGGTAACGGTTATATAATATGAAAACATTTACGTTCAATAAAACACGAGTTGGCGGTGAAGAGATTAGGGTAGATATCGACTATATAAATAATGTATTCCATGAATTTATGATAAGAACGATACGTCGAGAGTGGCTCCCCGGTGGCTGGACCGTCGAGAGTGGCTACCCGGTGGCTGGACCGTCGAGAGCGGCTACCCGGTGGCTGGACCGTCGAGAGCGGCTATCCGGTGGCTGGACCGTCGAGGGTGGCTACCCGGTGGCTGGACCGTCGAGAGCGGCTACCCGGTGGCTGGACCGTCGAGGGTGGCTACCCGGTGGCTGGGCCATCGAGAGCGGTTCCGCTTGGCTGGACCGTCGAGGGTGGCTACCCGGTGGCTGGGCCATCGAGAGCGGTTCCCCGTGCCTGGATCGTCGAGAGCAGCTACCCGGTGGTTGGACCGTCGAGAGCGGTTCCCCGTGGCTGGACCGTAGAGAGTGGCTACTCGGTGGCCGGACTATCAAGAGCGGTTCCCCGTGGCTGGACCGTCTGGAGTGGCTCCCCGGTGGCTGGACCGTCTGGAGTGTCTATCCGGTGGATGGAACGTCGAGAGTGGCTACCCGGTGGCTGGACCGTCGAGAGCGGCTACCCGGTGGCTGGACCGTCGAGGGTGGCTACCCGGTGGCTGGGCCATCGAGAGCGGTTCCCCTTGGCTGGACCGTCGAGAGTGGCTACCCGGTGGCTGGACCATCGAGAGCGGTTCCCCGTGCCTGGAACGTCGAGAGCAGCTACCCGGTGGTTGGACCGTCGAGAGCGGTTCCCCGTGGCTGGACTGTCGAGAGTGGCTACCCGGCGGCCGGACTATCGAGAGCTGTTCCCACTGGCTGGACCGTCGAGAGTGGATACTCGGTGGCCGGACTATCGAGAGCGGTTCCCCGTGGCTGGACCGTCGAGAGCGGTTCCCAGTGGCTGGACCGTCGAGAGCGGTTCCCCGTTTCTGGACCGTCTTGAGTGGCTCCCCGGTGGCTGGACCGTCTGGAGTGTCTATCCGGTGGCTGGACCGTCGAGAGTGGCTCCCCGGTGGCTGGACCGTCGACAGCGGCTATCCGGTGGCTGGACCGTCGAGAGTGGCTCCCGGTGGCGGGACTGTCGAGAACGGTTCCCGGTGACTGGATCGTCGAGAGTGGCTACCCGGTGGCTGGACCGTCGAGAGCGGTTCCCGTGGCTGGACCGTCGAGAGTGGCTACCCTGTGGCTGGACCGTCGAGAGCGGCTACCCGGTGACTGGACCGTCGAGAACGGCTACCCGGTGGCTGGACCATCGAGATCTCGGTGGCGGAACTGTCGAGAACGGTTCCCCGGTGGCTGGACTGTCGAGAGTGGTTCCCCGTGGCTGGACTGTCGAGAGTGGCTCCCCTGTGGTTGGACCGTCGAGAGCGGTTCCCCGTGGCTGGACCGTAGAGAGTGGCTACTCGGTGGCCGGACTATCAAGAGCGGTTCCCCGTGGCTGGACCGTCTGCAGTGGCTCCCCGGTGGCTGGACCGTCTGGAGTGTCTATCCGGTGGATGGAACGTCGAGAGTGGCTCCCCGGTGGCTGGACCGTCGACAGCGGCTATCCGGTGGCTGGACCGTCGAGAGTGGCTACCCGGTGGCTGGACCGTCGAGAGCGGCTACCCGGTGGCTGGACCGTCGAGGGTGGCTACCCGGTGGCTGGGCCATCGAGAGCGGTTCCCCTTGGCTGGACCGTCGAGAGTGGCTACCCGGTGGCTGGACCATCGAGAGCGGTTCCCCGTGCCTGGAACGTCGAGAGCAGCTACCCGGTGGTTGGACCGTCGAGAGCGGTTCCCCGTGGCTGGACTGTCGAGAGTGGCTACCCGGCGGCCGGACTATCGAGAGCTGTTCCCACTGGCTGGACCGTCGAGAGTGGATACTCGGTGGCCGGACTATCGAGAGCGGTTCCCCGTGGCTGGACCGTCGAGAGCGGTTCCCAGTGGCTGGACCGTCGAGAGCGGTTCCCCGTTTCTGGACCGTCTGGAGTGGCTCCCCGGTGGCTGGACCGTCTGGAGTGTCTATCCGGTGGCTGGACCGTCGAGAGTGGCTCCCCGGTGGCTGGACCGTCGACAGCGGCTATCCGGTGGCTGGACCGTCGAGAGTGGCTCCCGGTGGCGGGACTGTCGAGAACGGTTCCCCGGTGACTGGATCGTCGAGAGTGGCTACCCGGTGGCTGGACCGTCGAGAGCGGTTCCCCGTGGCTGGACCGTCGAGAGTGGCTACCCTGTGGCTGGACCGTCGAGAGCGGCTACCCGGTGACTGGACCGTCGAGAACGGCTACCCGGTGGCTGGACCATCGAGAGCGGTTCCCCGTGGCTGGACCGTCGAGAGTGGCTCTCGGTGGCGGAACTGTCGAGAACGGTTCCCCGGTGGCTGGACTGTCGAGAGTGGTTCCCCGTGGCTGGACTGTCGAGAGTGGCTCCCCTGTGGTTGGACCGTCGAGAGCGGTTCCCCGTGGCTGGACCGTAGAGAGTGGCTACTCGGTGGCCGGACTATCAAGAGCGGTTCCCCGTGGCTGGACCGTCTGCAGTGGCTCCCCGGTGGCTGGACCGTCTGGAGTGTCTATCCGGTGGATGGAACGTCGAGAGTGGCTCCCCGGTGGCTGGACCGTCGACAGCGGCTATCCGGTGGCTGGACCGTCGAGAGTGGCTACCCGGTGGCTGGACCGTCGAGAGCGGCTACCCGGTGGCTGGACCGTCGAGGGTGGCTACCCGGTGGCTGGCGCCATCGAGAGCGGTTCCCCTTGGCTGGACCGTCGAGAGTGGCTACCCGGTGGCTGGACCATCGAGAGCGGTTCCCCGTGCCTGCAACGTCGAGAGCAGCTACCCGGTGGTTGGACCGTCGAGAGCGGTTCCCCGTGGCTGGACTGTCGAGAGTGGCTACCCGGCGGCCGGACTATCGAGAGCTGTTCCCACTGGCTGGACCGTCGAGAGTGGATACTCGGTGGCCGGACTATCGAGAGCGGTTCCCCGTGGCTGGACCGTCGAGAGCGGTTCCCAGTGGCTGGACCGTCGAGAGCGGTTCCCCGTTTCTGGACCGTCTGGAGTGGCTCCCCGGTGGCTGGACCGTCTGGAGTGTCTATCCGGTGGCTGGACCGTCGAGAGTGGCTCCCCGGTGGCTGGACCGTCGACAGCGGCTATCCGGTGGCTGGACCGTCGAGAGTGGCTCCCGGTGGCGGGACTGTCGAGAACGGTTCCCCGGTGACTGGATCGTCGAGAGTGGCTACCCGGTGGCTGGACCGTCGAGAGCGGTTCCCCGTGGCTGGACCGTCGAGAGTGGCTACCCTGTGGCTGGACCGTCGAGAGCGGCTACCCGGTGACTGGACCGTCGAGAACGGCTACCCGGTGGCTGGACCATCGAGAGCGGTTCCCCGTGGCTGGACCGTCGAGAGTGGCTCTCGGTGGCGGAACTGTCGAGAACGGTTCCCCGGTGGCTGGACTGTCGAGAGTGGTTCCCCGTGGCTGGACTGTCGAGAGTGGCTCCCCTGTGGTTGGACCGTCGAGAGTGGCTCCACAGTAGCTGGGCTGTCGAGAGCACTCCCTGGTGTCCTAACTGTCGAGAACGGCTCCACGGTGGCCAAACGCTCCCCGGTGGCCGGATCGTTGATAGTGGCTGCCCGGTGGTTTTATCGGCGGTCAGATATCTGGTGTTTAGACCGAGGAGCGATTATATTAATTATTATTGTATTTATTTAACTTATTATAATATAAATTAACTATTAACTCATAACTAACTGCCATTATTAGTTAACTCGTTAACAACGAGGGGCCCGATAGCATACCGGTTAGATTCCGGACTCTCAATGGAGTGAACCAGGTTTCAAATCCCACTACGCTCGCTTAGAACATTTGGCAAGTTGCCTCAGTTCACTCAGCCGTATAAATGTGTGAACGAATAGTCTTCACGCAGTAATTGCATCGTGGTTGAATGTTTCCCAGAAAAGTTGAAATGGGCTTGGAATGAACAGGTCTGCCAGGGGATGAAGTGTTAAGCGCTTTGAGCAGTCCTAAGGATTGGATACCGCCTTATAAAGGAACTAACCTTTACCTATTGATCACTGTATCTGTAAGCTATTACTTTCATTCATTCGTTCGAGTTCACTCTAGTCGCTATGCGGCGTCGCGGTCACATAGTTGTTTAGCATGTTTGTTATTGGCGGATGACGTTTTACCCTCCAGACACTATGTGGTTAAGTGTTTCAATAACCGGTCCGCAGAACTGTGACGTCATTTCCCATTAATTATTCACCAACCGAAATATCCACGTTTTTGGATCTCATGGCGGAAACAAGGCGCAGTTTTCCGAGATTTCGTTCGTTGTGGGATTGGTTTTTAAGATGGCGGAAGGAATTCAGGATCGGGAAAGCAAAGGAGAAAAATGGTAGTTCAACAGTGTCGACTGCGCGATATCGGGTGCCTGAAATAGGGAAGTTATTAGATGCAGCTAGTGAGCTACAACATCTCGCAACGGGAGGCTGTTGATACGGCTAAACAATCGATGCAGATTCCGCTCAGCCACGGATATAAACATGAAGTAAGATTTTGGGAATAAAGCAGTAATAATTTAGGCCAGTAAAGTAAAAGGTTACTTATAAGGAAGGCCTAAGACTCGTCGCCGGCCGGGAATAATACCAGCCGGGAGAAGAGTCTTTGGCAGAAAGGAGTCAATATATTATATCCCGTGAATGCGGCAACGTCCTGCAACAGCCACGCGACATGATCAACAAGTGCTGCCACCTATCGTAGAGACGAGAAACCGGTCATTATTCTTTATCATTAGGCCACAAACCACGTAATGTTTAATAGTATTCGTCTATTGACGAGGCCATTTTTAGGCAGGTTATTATTTTTTGGGTCTCGAGTGATTTCACATTTTCGGACGTGTGCGTTCACTGCGAAGTAGAACGGCACATCAAAATGGCGATCTGTAAAACAACACGTTAAAAAACGCCGAAAATTTAGGATGGCTGTTCACGGGATAGCGAATACTTCTTGAGCCAGGATAACACTGCATCTACTTTCTTTCCGTGTCAGTTTACTTCATCGGGTGCAAAAACAAAATTTCCTAATCGTTTACCGGTCGGCGTATTCGCGTCATTTTGGTTTGCTTCGTGGAACGGCCACTCCTGGTGTTACTAAATAGTCCGACAGTCATATTCGAACTCTCATCCAGTTCTAGTTCTTCGCGTCAGTACTATTTACCTGACAGTATGAATTACCCACACTTCCCCTATCACGTTATCGCTGGCAAAACACACTCAGAGATTCGTCATCAGAAAGCACGATACGTCATTTCGTAGCCATCATCAAACGATTACAATATACAATATCATATTCAAAAGGGCTATAACGGCAACATTATTGAAGTTAAGATTTTGTAAATTGTTCGTGTGGTATGACTTGCGTATGTGGGGCGGACGATATAGCCAGTTTAAATCTAAATGCACACACGCATGCACGCACGTACGAACACAGGACGCACGCACGCACGCACACACGCACGCACGCACACACTCGAATGGAAGAACATAATTTTTTTTCGGCAGGAATGCATTTCGAGTAAGGCCGTCGAACGGTAAGATCCATCTGTTAACAACATAACATGTTGTTGATGTAGTTCGATAGTTCGGTAGCTCGACACATCAACACCAAAGCATTATACACAGTTGCAGACGAACTAGTGGCGTTGGTTCGTCGTCGCCATTGTTAGCGCCGGTTCGAAGCGACTTCCAGGTAGTCAAACTAGTAAATTACACCCTAAGTCTAACATTCAGGAGCGTATACATCAAAGCCACAGTACACGCTGCGTTACTGTTATATATAGTTAGGCTGCTGACCCGCTATTTAGGCTAAAATTAGGCCAACCCGAAACAAGGTGACGTCAATTAACAAGTCGGGCGCGTACAGAGCGCAGAATGGTTGTACATATAAAACTCAATTCCACGAAAGAAAAATAACAGCCATAAAACGTGGGAGTTTTCAATCGGTGGTATTCCGCCAGGCCTTGCTCGGGGTGTTTCTATGTATGGCCAGCAGTTCGTCATGCGACCCATGACCCTAACCGTGAGATGTATTACATTTTGGCATGCTCTATGCACGTTACATACATACTGTGTACAACTGGTCAGTAGGTGCGAAGAGCGGCTCTGGAAGTGTTGTACATTGGAATCACTCCAAGAAGTCCACCGAGGATACAAAGAGATAAAGTGACTGATAAAAGTGGTGGCCTGATCTAGACCCTGACAACAGAGGCTGGCGAGATATACACAGTACAGTGCAAATCTGGCAAACTGTTGTACACACACGTGTTGCCTGGGTTTGGTGGCGTAGCAGTTTGAACGAGGACCCGGTTTCGAAACATCTTTCTGGCGTATCGAAGCTTTGACAATTTCGCTCACCCCACGTTGCCACAATTACCTCAGTTGTATAGATGAGTATCTGGCTACAGACAGATATTGATTTAATTAATAGTCTTCGCGCAGCAATTGCAGCGTATATATATATATATATATATATATATATATATATATATATATATATATATATATATATATATATATATATATATATATATATATATATATATATATATATATATATATATATATATATATATATATATATATATATATATATATATATATATATATCTTCACAGGGATAACATCACTCGAGTTACACCAAGTAAATATTGACGATCGTCGCCGGATTTCCTCGCATATCTGCGTCAAAACTTAGCGCACCTGGTCGGGATTCAGTGTAAAAAATTGTACTTCTGATACTGCGCTTACATTTTCGCTTAGGACGAATTTAAATAGGCAAATCTATTCCAACCAGCGCAAATGTTCATGGAAGCATTAACCCACGATGAAATTATAACGCGATATATATGTAAATCGCATTTCCACATTGTCTCTAGCCGGCCAGCTAGCTAGGTGGGTTGACCAAACAGGGGGACTCTCAGCTGAGAGTCATACGAAGCCCTGTGTTTTTTTCTTTTGTGAACTATACCAGATACATGGCTCATTGTTAAATTATCGGTTCACAGTGTTACTGGTGCGCGTTAATAGCGTTCCCCTGACTCGTGGAACATTCCCATGCGCACAACGTTTTTTGGGAATTTCAACCCTGCCTGGTTAGTAATTTTAAAATGTTGCTACTTTCGAACTAATGACCACACATACGTGCAACCAATTAAAATGCACAAGTGTTCTGAAAAGATTCACACATAACTCGCAATCGCGGAGTAATCCGATACGTGGTCCAATTATGCGCCAGATAACAGCGCCCTGTTTCGTCTCACTTACCACTGCTGCCCCGCGCGGTCAAACAAAATAATCGTGTTTACCTAGTCTGTCTACCATGGGTCGGGATGGGCAAGTTTGGACCTCATCCCAAATAATCGTGTTTACCTAGTCTGTCTACCATGGGTCTGGATGGGCAAGTTAGGGCCTCATCCCAAATAATCGTGTTTTCCTAGTCTGTCTACCATGGGTCTGGGTGGGCAAGTTAGGGCCTCATCCCAAATAATCGTGTTTACCTAGTCTGTCTACCATGGTTCTGGGTGGGCAAGTTAGGGCCTCATCCCAAATAATCGTGTTTACCTAGTCTGTCTAACATGGGTCTGGGTGGGCAAGTTAAGGCCTCATCCCAAATAATCGCGTTTACCTAGTCAGTCTACCATGGTTCTGGGTGGGCAAGTTAGGGCCTCATCCCAAATAATCGCGTTTACCTAGTCTGTCTACCATGGTTCTGGGTGGGCAAGTTAGGGCCTCATCCCAAATAATCGCGTTTACCTAGTCAGTCTACCATGGTTCTGGGTGGGCAAGTTAGGGCCTCATCCCAAATAACCGCGTTTACCTAGTCTGTCTACCATGGTTCTGGGTGGGCAAGTTAGGGCCTCATCCCAAATAATCGCGTTTACCTAGTCTGTCTACCATGGTTCTGTCTACCATGGGTCTGGGTGGGCAAGCAATGTCATCCATGCATATGACCTGTTCGTTGAGGTGGCAAACCGTAACACGACACCTGGAAAATGTGGAATTTTCGTAATGTGGAAGTTACGTTTAAATAACGTTTAGCGCTGTGTAGTGGCAGCCGGTGGTACACTGCTAAACTTATCGAGTCACGCGTTTAGGCGACTGGGTCGGTCCACATAATGTTTGCCGTGCATGGATAAACTTATCGAGGCGTGTGTTTATTTTGATTTAAAATAGATCGGTCGTGCACGCCCGTCCTCGGAGGGGGTTCGAACAAACCCCTATTTTTTAGAGAACTATTTCGTTTGAAAATTGTTTTCGAAAAACTATCTCGGGTCCCCCCAACTTAACTTGCACATGCACAGAACAGATAATTTCCCGAATCCATATTTTTGGCACAAAAAAACAACAGTATTACATTACTGATTGTTTTTTTATTATAAAATCATGTTATGTTATAGTGAGTCGTCGCCGGCCGGGAATAATACCAGCCGGGAGAAGAGTCTTTGTCAGAAAGGAATCAATATACCCCGTGAATGCGGCAACGTCCTGCAACAGCCACGCGACATGATCAACAAGTGCTGCCACCTGTCGTAGAGACGAGAAACCGGTCATTATTCTTTATCATTAGGCCACAAACCACACAATGTTTAATGGTATTCATCCATTAACATAGTAGTTAACATTACCGCTTTTTTTGTGGGAAAGACCGCTTGTTTCCTTTGGTGTCGCTTTTTTATTTTTAAAAACGAGTAAAATTATCGGTAAAATCGTTTTATTTGTTGGAAACAAAGCCATTTTCGGCACATTAATATTTTCTGTGATTTTATATTTTCTGGCGCATGCGTTCATCGCGAAGTAGAACGACGCATCAAATTGGTGACCCGTAAAACAACACGTTAAAAACGACGAAAAAAATGGGAGGGTTGGCATTGGGAACATTGCCCTGTTTTGCTTAAAATTTAGATATTTCCGTACGTAAGCTGTTGCGCCACCACATGGTAGCATGATAAACTAATGGTTTACTAAGTTTGGCCCCCCCCCGGCGAGATCGTAGATACACCAATATCTATGACGCCTGCGCATAAACACACTGCCCCCCCCCCCACCCGAAACCCATGCGATAGCCCGAGAATGGGCTGACTGGAATACGTCAACTCGAGACTTCAGAGACGGATGTTTATGTTACCTAATGACAGTAATGGGAAACACTATTCGCTAATAATAAAAGAAAATTGCTAAACGTTTTCTTCGCAATTTTGTGTCCGTTTAACATCAAATGATAGAGATGTATTTACTGTGTCAAAATGACGGAGACTCCGTGCGAATGACGAAGGGTTGACATGCCCCCCTTTTCAAAACCACGAGTACGGGCCCGTAACGTTTTCGTAGCTCAATACCCCGTTGACTCCCGGTGTATTTGTTTATAATGAAATGGGGACACGCTCATGCAGCCCTTTCTACTTGGTAGGTTGGTAATGGGCAATCCAATTTTAATCATATCCAACAATAAATTTAGAAGCTCGGATGATGTTGTTCGTTTGGCGCAGCGAAGAAAAGTGCTTTGAAAGCATGGTCGCGCTCGCTATCTGCAAATTTTCCCAGCGTGCACCACAAAAAGGCTCTTCATCCTATAGGCAAAAAAATTATTTCGTGTGTTTTCGCAGCTCGATACCCCGTTGACTCCTGTATTTGTGTTTATAATAAAATGGGAAAAGGTTCATACAGCCCTTTCTATGTCTGCCACAGATTATGCACAGCCTGATTAAGCTGGTATGTATGACCAATTAGTATACAATTTTCCACTGAAGCTAGCAAACTGTCAAGGACGGTCTTTACCAAAAACCCTTGCTGCTCTTATACAAATAACGTACATTTACCTTATACTGCACTTATGCAACGATACTGTATCTTTATCAACTTATCCAGACTAGCATAAATACCCATCCTCCGAACGGGATAACTTGGTAGTTCATAAGTCAATATATCTCGAAATCCCGATGTAATACTGGCAATTATAGTAATAGCGACGTCTTGTCCTTGTATTACGTAATTCTGAACAATCAAAGAAAAGACGCACGGCGTTGTCAACAATTGTGCGCAATTGTTCGCGTAGCGTTGCGGACACTTGTGCGTAATAACTACAAAGGGTAATTCGATTGTTCGTAGAAACTTTGTCGCCCGAGATGTAGTGTCCAGGAGGAGCAGCGTAATATACAAACATACACGCTGCATTTTAGTAAGATAGGAAACTCCACAACAAAAGCGTTTCCACGTGAATATGAAGCTCGCGTACACATATTTATTTGTACCGCGGATATTATCAACATAAAGATGCATGTGATGGCTCATGGGCCACGGGCACAGTCAACATAAGGGTATACGTTGTAGCTCAGTGGCTACGGGCACAGTCAACATAAGGGTACACATTGTGGGTCATGGGCCACTGGTACAGTCAACATAAGGGTACACGTTGTGGCTCATGGGCCACGGGCAGTCAACATAAGGGTACACGTTGTGGCTCATGGGCCACGGGCTCAGACAACATAAGGGTACACGTTGTGGCTCATGGGCCACAGATACAGTCAACATGAGATGGCTGTATAATTAATTAAATTACAATTAACTCACACAATTCCAGTCGGATGTAGAAGTTTCATATATTAATTGGAATGAAAAGCAATGTCACTGTCATATAACAGTCTGATTATCCGATAGTAGACCCCCACACTGCTCGGGCGCTGCTTGGTGGACAGTTAATTATTGGCTCAAGGATAGGACGCTTTTTACACTTTTGGTCAATAGTGTGCCAGCTACCAACTGAGAAAAACTCAGAAAAGTTGGTATAAGCCCCTGGATTTTGTTCAAACATTACCCAGCATGGCAGGCTGGCAGCTAGGGTTAGGATATGGCAATGATTGATTGATTGATTCAGATGTTAAAGTCTGTTTAGCGCTGGAAGCCTGGAACCTTTATCCTGCTTCAGTGAATGAATGAATAGGCTTGTGTGAAAAGTATAGATAGCTGATGGACACAACTTCAAACGACCAATTAGCCATGCAGCAGTTACCCTGTCACAGTGTCTCCTGCTAACAGTGCTAAAGTTCATTGACTGTCATGATAGGGATACTAAACCATTTTATCACCACTGTTGGAAAATAAATAAATAAATAAAATTTACTGAACATGATGCTTGTCCAAGTCCCATTATGTCAAAATACAGAATGTTTGGCCTGATTAGTTTGAAATAGAATTTTGGTGTGATTAAAATGTTCAAAGTAATAGCTCAATTACTATTAATTTGCTTTCTATTACATTGCATTCTGTTCCATCTTTTACTATTACTTGAACAATTGTAATCGTTACTATTACCCCAGGCCTGATTGCGGCTCATGGGTACAGTCAACATAAGGGTACATGTTGTGGCTTATTGGCCACGGGCAAAGTCAATATAAAGGTACACATTGTGGCTCATGGGCCACGGGCACAGTCAACATAAGGGTACACATTGTGGCTCATGGGCCACGGGCACAGTCAACATAAGGGTATATGTTGTGGCTGATGGGGTAAAGATACAGTCAACATAAAGGTACATGTGGTAGCTAATGGATCATGGGCACAGTCATCATAAGGGTACACACTGTGGCTGATGGATCATGGGTACAGTCAACATAAGGGTACACACATATTTATTTGTACCTTTCATAACACAATTCTTCAACCAGTCCCACTACTTTTATATAACTTCCATCAGCTCACAAACTGAACAGATCTATTCTATTCATCTACTCTGGCCATCATGACAATGCTGCTATAACATACACATAATGAACCTATATTATTAACATCTTATAGTCTTATATTATTAACATAAAGGTACATGTGGTGGCTCATGGGCACAGTCAACACAAGTGTACACATTGTGGCTCATGGGCACAGTCAACACAAGTGTACACATTGTGGCTCATGGGCACAGTCAACACAAGTGTACACATTGTGGCTCATGGGCACAGTCAACACAAGTGTACACATTGTGGCTCATGGGCACAGTCAACACAAGTGTACACATTGTGGCTCATGGGCACAGTCAACACAAGTGTACACATAGTGGCTCATGGGCACAGTCAACACAAGTGTACACATTGTGGCTCATGGGCAGTCAACACAAGTGTACACATTGTGGCTCATGGGTACAGTCAACATAAGGGTACACGTTGTGGCTCATGAGCACAGTCAACATAAGGGTGCACATTGTGGCTCATGAGTCATGGCCACAGTCAACATAAGGGTACATGCTGTGGCTCATGGGTACAGTCAACATAAGGGTACATGCTGTGGCTCATGGGTACAGTCAACATAAAGGTACGTGTGGTTGCTCGCCACTAGATCTCTTCTTGTTAATGGTTGTTAAAATAAATGTTCACAACTTTGCACTGTCAAGGTTTATAGCATGGCTGATGTTCTTTCCACAAACACTATACAATGTCCCATGCCTGCTCAAATGCTGTGCACAGTTTTGCACATGTGAGGGCGCCAGAAAGGGGATAGCTACTTAACGACAGCGTCTCTTCCGTGTAGTCAGGTTCCACCTGAAACAACATACACAGATGTCACGGTTGAATAATAATAATAATAATATATTTAATTTTTGCAATTCACAGAATATTAAAATTCAATAACATTGTCTACAATTGCTAAAAAAATAATGAAATAGATAAAAATACTACTAGTATTTACTAGTAATAATTATTATTTAAAAATAAATATAGCAATGCACAATACAGCAACATAATAAAAAAATATTATAAAATAAATATACATAAATAATAATTAAAAATAGATATACATGTTTTATAATAGTGTTGTGTATAAACATTATAAGTGTATATATTGTTGTATAATTGTTTATACATTACTTTTACCACAGCTAATTGCAGACTTAACCCTCTGGCAAAAAGTAAATGGGAAGGTGTGTATTTGTCCTGTATTGATGTATACACCAATGTTTTTGAATAAAAAATGCTGCTTTGACACATTTTTTATTCAGGTTGTGGAGCCGAGCATGTTGTGACACTGATGACACACTTCTCATCCATCATGGAAGTGGTTGTGGAGACGAGCATGTTGTGACACTGGTGACACACTTCTCATCCATCACGAAACTGGTTGTGGAGATGAGCATGTTGTGACACTGGTGATACAGTTCTCATCTATCATGGAACTGGTTGTGGAGATGAGCATGTTGTGACACTGGTGACGCACTTCTCATCTATCATGGAACTGGTTGTGTAGACGAGCATGTTGTGACACTGGTGACACACTTCTCATCCATCACGAAACTGGTTGTGGAGATGAGCATGTTGTGACACTGGTGATACACTTCTCATCTATCATGGAACTGGTTGTGGAGATGAGCATGTTGTGACACTGGTGACGCACTTCTCATCTATCATGGAACTGGTTGTGTAGACGAGCATGTTGTGACACTGGTGACACACTTCTCATCCATCACGAAACTGGTTGTGGAGATGAGCATGTTGTGACACTGGTGATACAGTTCTCATCTATCATGGAACTGGTGGTGGAGATGAGCATGTTGTGACACTGGTGACGCACTTCTCATCTATCATGGAACTGGTTGTGTAGACGAGCATGTTGTGACACTGGTGACACACTTCTCATCCATCACGAAACTGGTTGTGGAGATGAGCATGTTGTGACACTGGTGATACAGTTCTCATCTATCATGGAACTGGTTGTGGAGATGAGCATGTTGTGACACTGGTGACGCACTTCTCATCTATCATGGAACTGGTTGTGTAGACGAGCATGTTGTGACACTGGTGACACACTTCTCATCCATCACGAAACTGGTTGTGGAGATGAGCATGTTGTGACACTGGTGATACAGTTCTCATCTATCATGGAACTGGTTGTGGAGATGAGCATGTTGTGACACTGGTGACGCACTTCTCATCTATCATGGAACTGGTTGTGTAGACGAGCATGTTGTGACACTGGTGACACTTCTCACCCATCGTGGAACTAGTTGTGGAGACAAGCATGTTGTGACACTAGTGACACACTTCTCATCCATCGTGGAACAGGTTGTGGGGACAAGTATGTTGTGACACTGGTGACACACTTCTCATCCATCATGGAAGTGGCTGGGTTTTGCCCAAGTGAGGTGGAACAAGAATGGGATTTGTTAAAAGCAATGATCTACAGAAGGTATTGATACCTTGTTAAAATTATGCTATCAATAGTCATTGATGTATTTACATACAGCTTCTTCACAGTCTGATATTTTATCATGTATTTCCAGACAGCTTCTTCACACAGTCTGATGTGTTATCATATATTTCCAGGCAGCCGCAGCAGATATCTCCCAGTTTTTTACTATCCGTAAGGACCTTAACTTGCCTTAACTACATAACCCTTCTGGTATATTTTTTTGCTATGACTAGTTACAGCAGCTGTTCACAGCATAAATAAAATTGTCTGACATAAGAAAGTTTGGAATCTATTCATTTACAGTTGCAAAGATGTTGCTGAGCTGACTTGGGAGGGCGTCAACAGACAGCATCTTACTGACCACAGAAACATGGGAGGGCGTCAACAGACAGCACCTCACTGACCACAGAAACATAGGAGGGTGTCAACAGACAGCACCTCACTGATCACAGAAACATGGGATGGCGTCAACAGAAACATGGGAGGGCGTCAACAGACAGCACCTCACTGACCACAGAAACATGGGAGGGCGTCAACAGACAGCACCTCACTGACCGCAGAAACATAGGAGGGCATCAACAGACAGCACCTCACTGACCACAGAAACATGGGAGGACGTCAACAGACAGCACCTCACTGACCACAGAAACATGGGAGGATGTCAACAGACAGCACCTCACTGACCAGACACATCCTGGCACTGGTAGCCATCATCCTGACCTTGCCAGTCCATTCTGCTGACGCAGAGCGTGGTTTCTCCGAAATGAAACTCGTCAAGACCGACTGGCAACAACACCCTCACTGACCTGCTACACATCTCCTTCCACACGGCAAGCATCACAGACATTGATACAACTGCAGCCGTTCATGTGTGGAACAGCAGTGGACCAAGGGCGAGGTGGCCAGAGTTTGTGGGGTTCGAGGACAGCGAGTATCCAAAAGATTAATAAACATTTCTGTTGTCACTTGATTTTCTAGTTGTTGTCACACCCAATGGAAAGCATCACCCAGATTAATCAGTTGTAATTAATTACTACAACATATAATAATGTTAACCCATACTCTCTTTCAACAACTAAACTTATTACATAACCTGACTGTAATTATGTGTACAAAGACAACATTATAAATTCAGAGAAAAAATTTTATCGGTTAGTAACCTCTGTATAAGAAAGGACTTTTCCCATGAGAAATTAAGTACAATATAACAATAAAATACACAACACTCTCTATGAGCCATTTAAATATCTGTTAATCTAACCATACCATTTGATTAAAGAAGTATATCACTGAACGGAGTCCATTCCCTTTTGTCATATTATATACTGAACAACAAAACAAACACGAAGGTTGTAGGCCAAATAAAAAATCTGAACTGTTTTAAAAAGTAAATGAGGGATGTTTTTTGTATGCTCATAGAGGTGTTTTAGTGACTATCAAAGGGTCTGTCATCCTGAGTCACCACTTGCAATGGCCACAAGAACCACTGGCTAGGAAGCAGCAAAGTTGTAAACAAATTCATCTGGCATGAGTCGGATCTTGCTTATCACTGGGAAAAAACGTACATAGAATAGAAGTTTCGCACCTTTTTCAAATGTGCGCAGGGATGTGTGCACTGAGTTTTTATGACTTACCATAAATTTTTGTCAAGAAACAATAAATAAGTGGGAGTTCTGTCGATTATTTTATATAATTATTCATTATTATTATCTTGCTGTATTTTGCATTGCTATATTTATTTAAAATAATAATCATTAGTAGTATATATCAGTAGTATTTTAATATATTTAACTGTTTTTTTTAGCAATTGTAGACACTGGCATTGAATTTTAATATGCTGTGAAGTGCAAAAATTAAATATATTATTATTATTCAACATGAGGTAGCTCTACGTGGCCCTGCACAATGCATGGTCTGTTTTTGAGGTTTTCATTGACCCGAAGATGTTCCGGGTGGTTTCATTGGCATTATAATCTATCAGAACAATGTGGTGGATATGGCGATCTTGTTTTACATTGATCACCCAAGGTTCGCAGCTGACCATCTGCGATTCTAGTCTGTTTTGACAAGGACTGCAATGACAACGCTTGTGTTGGGGTACTCCTGTTGTTCGTGTTATTCCTGTTGACAAATAAACAATGCTCACCTTTCAGATTTCGCCTGCGACACATGTACGTGCAAACACATGCCCTGAACTAACCACACCACTAATAGCTGCGACATGTTGCGTGGACAACAGTTTGGCGAGTTCTTTGTGTCATGACAAAAACTTATGTTGGAATATTTTTTTTTAAACTCTTCAAAAATTACCATTTCGAAGAGTTTTAAAAAGCAAGAACCAATTTAACGTTTTATGACTCCGCCTACACCCTTATCTCACCAGATAATAAAACAAGAAACGATGTACATACGCTGCCATGAGCCATTGCTCCCACGACAAATACTATGGGCTTGTCTTCTGGCACAAACGAGTCGAGACTGGCCATGTTCTCTGTGTGGAACGATGTGGCCACTTTCTTGCAGCCGACGGGCAGATGATCACTGATGGGATTCTTTATCACCTGTAGAAAATGTGTTAGTGATGTGCTCAGCCATAAGTTATATCCAAAGGTCATGACTTAAAATAAAGATTGTGAAGGAATTTTTGGCGGTTGTCTTTTAGTTGTGTTTATTGAAACTAATAATTTCTTTAATTTGCAAAATAATTGGTTGTGTGTTAAACACATTGGTTAAATGTTAACTTAAAGAGTTAGCATATAAAAACATACAAAAAAGCCAGCTTTAGCAAATATTCCAGGTCGCATGGATAAGAAAGTTTTTGAATGTGGAGTTCTTAAGAGTAATTAGTTACTAACACAAATGTCTTACTAAACAACATTTTAAGACATATTATTGAAATTACATTTTTATATATTTTATATATTACTGAAATTACACTTATATGTAATAAGGAATAAGAGTTGGCATGTATGAGGATCTGGTTTGTGTTAACACGATATCTTATTTTTTGTGTAACTTCTATTATCAAGCTGCACACAATCACAGAAATGTCTGTGTACCAACATACCTTAAGTAGTTTCTGATTTCCGTCGGCGGCATGAATGCTCAACTTGTGAAGAAGTTGGACTGTGAATCAAAAAGAAGATTCCACGATTAGAACACAGAAGAATCAAGAAGAATCGATCTCTTGGGTATATTTTCATTCATAAACCTGAACACTGGCTAAAAAGGCAACGGAACTTTTTTAAATTTTACCACCTTCATGATACTTTTAACAATATCACAATCTAGTAGAAACAGGTGGGCTAATATTATATATTAATACAAACGTGTAAATTTTTCTATGTGGCCACAACTTGATACCCAACAACGACATTACAAAGGTATAAAGTCTGATGGTTTTATCATAAAATCATGTTATTTAGTAAATATTACTCAAATACTGACAGCCCAAATGTGTTTTAATGAACTGTAAATTTTAATCATAGTTTTACCGTTATATGCATATGAATATCGACCTTGCAGTTCAGTATGCAATGTAAACAATATATTCGAGTGGAAACATTCAAATAAAGGTAACGGTTAAATTATATGAAGAAATCGTGGTTCATTAAAACGGTGAAGAGGTTAGCATAGATATAATTTATACTATAATATATTGCATGAATTTATGATAAAGAGACTTTGTATCTCAAAGACCTTGACGAGATACATTACTTGAGGAAAAAGCACAAGGCCACAGAGAGTAACTTACCCATGATGCCACAGAGAGTAACTTACCCACGATGCCACAGAGAGTAACCTACCCATGAGGCCACAGAGAGTAACCTACCCATGAGGCCACAGAGAGTAACCTACCCATGAGGCCACAGAGAGTAACCTACCCATGAGGCCACAGAGAGTAACCTACCCATGAGGCCACAGAGAGTAACCTACCCATGAGGCCACGGAGAGTAACCTACCCATGAGGCCACAGAATCTGTCAAATGTGCGAGGGATTCTTGTTTGCGGGTTGACTTCTATCAAAACGTTCTTTGCCGTGTGAATGTAGACTTGGAGAAGACCGGCCCGATTCAATGGACTATCCATCAACATCAGCAGGCACTGTCAACAATAACAAAAATAAACAACAACGATCATTTATCAAGTGTGACATATCTGGACACGTCTGTTCAAAGACGGTGTACAAAAATTAATAATAAATGCTACATAATTATTGTAGATTTTGATAAAAAGAATGCTAACAAACTGTACATTCTAAGAATTGCATGTTAGTAATAAAATAAAAATGAAATCATTATATAAAAAGTACTCTAAATGTATCACTGCTATGTAAAATATAGGAGACAAGGTGGTAAATCCCAGTATAAATATAATACATGGTATGTAAAATGCAGAACTGCACATGTCAAAGCTAATGCACCTTGTGATAAAGTGAGCTTTCCCAGCCTGCAACAAAAATATGGCTGATGAATGACATGTTGCAGAAAATTTCTTAAATGTTTAAAAAATTGCATTTACATCAGTTCGATAAATTAGCATTCGTAATTCATATCTACATCTAAACAAATATAAATGGCTTAGATATTAAAAATCTGCTGGTACCATGAAAACCTGCCCAACCAGCATAAAATAATATGATATAACGTCCGACCTGATGGGTGATGTCCGGCCGGCACTTGGAGACATCTTTCTTAAATTTTTTCATCAGATGCTTGTGTCGGTCACAGTTCAAGAGTTCATACTGTTTCCCCACCTGTAAATACGGATCAGGTACAGCTATTTACTGGGGTCTACAAACAGCATGTTGCCAAAGCAGCTCCCAATGAAAATGCAATACGTATGTACCAAAATGGGTTCAGACCGCAACCTATAAAATGGGCCCAGGCCACTACCAAAATGGGTCTAGGCCACAACTATCAGAAAGTGTGATGTAACAAGTTTATATTTAACCAACACTGCTCTGTATATGACGCTTAGAGAGTCTCATTGTAAAAACAGAGGAGGAATTACCATTGAAACATTTGAACATACAAACATGACTATTATCCAGACAATGTATCACTCATGGGAGTGTGTTTAACTGATTACATAATGGTATTTATTTAAATAGTGATGTTTTATCAGCATGCTATATAGATTTATGATTTTGCTAATTATATAACCTATGAAATGGAAGAGTGATAATTAAATGTATGTTGACTCCATTTCACTGTTTGGAGAAACTATCTCAGTGGACTCTCACTATATTCAGAAGGAAGTTCAAGGAACACATTGGGACTTTGTAAAACTGCTCCTTGTATTTGCTGTACCTTACATCAATGGTTATATAATTATTACAGAGTACTGTAACAGGGCTGCACAGGCATTTCAAAGTTGTTCCTTATACAGCTGTACCAGGAGTCCTTGTATAATGACAGTAATGTACAATTATTCTTGCATAAAAAGAAAGACAAATTCAATTATAGTTGTACATATACAATTAATATTTATTTTAATCAACATTTAAAGGTACATTACATTCATTAATAGTGTAGTTCAGAGACAAAATGTTAAAATATATGCATTCACAATTTTATGTCAATCTGACAATATCTACTGCTGCATTATGTATTATATAGTATTAAAGGTTTATGCACACACAATTCACCTTAAAGTCCATCTCAAAGTTTCAACATTTAATAATTTTGTGTCAGTTCACATCCAAATGATGTGTGTTATTTATAAGCATTTATTTATAAGGATTAATCAGTTTGCACTTCTTTCACATGTAACAGTGTATCTGTATGTGATAGTGCAGCAATAGGTGGCTGGCCAAGCAACTTGTTAAATAGAAAGCATTGGGCCAGTCAATTCATGCCTCCATCAAGCACAGACAGGTGCACATGATAAAAGCAAGCTCAGACAATACAATACTCTTAAAAAAATTGTGTAGCTCACTTGATAGTTCAGCTCTGGAAATTGGAACTTCAAATGAATGCCTGGACAGTCCTCTCCAATATTATTACTGGTATGCACCTACACCCACCCAACTTCTTTCATGCTTTCCCAATTGTGATTGACACCTGTCCTGCTCTTTTAAAAGCTAGCTGCCAAGTGAAACCATGCTGCAACAATTATATAGATCTGTTATAATTTCTATCTGCTAACAAATTGATAGAAAATGCAAACATAATAGACTGCACAGAGTAAAAGTTGCAATTGTATATGACATGTAACAGGTTGCTAATACATTAATACGTTGATTTTCTGACATGTTGATGTCAGAAAGGTATTTCTGATGAGGAGGTAAATACCATGGTATTTACCATCTCATCAGAAACTTGCCAACCCTGCACACATTTAATTTGTGCTATTGTTATAAAAGTCTTATTTATTTTCAATTTTACAGAAAAGCAAACATGATATCATTTGGCATATCAGCTGATTTAGTCAGGATTGCATTTCTGCAGTTGGAAACCTGTTGTCACTCATCAATGGTGGAACTGACATAAACCTGTTTTCGCTAGTTTCCGACATTTTCTGCCAGCGGAAATTGATTCTGGGCGCATACATAATTTCTGTCATAATGAGAACCCCACTCTGCATCCAGGCGACTACGTGTGCGACAAACAGTGACGCCACAGTGCAGAGCTTGGTTAATCGAAGCTAGCCTAGGGGTTCTCATGATTCTGAGGACCCTTGAACATAAACGCCCAGCCCAGAGGTCAGGTAATTCCCTGATAATTACATCAGAAAGAGAACCATCGCCACATTTAGGCTTTATATTTAAATATTCCCTTGATCGACATATGGCGGGTGAGGCATTATTAAGAGAAAATGTTTGTACACTTTTCCCCACCCTTAACCTTGTTTAACATACTTTTCTTTTCATTTCCCCTGTTTAGTTTTCTATCATTTTGTTATGCACTGCAACCCCACCCCCCAAAGTGCAGCAAAATCTCCAAGCAGATTCTGCTTAATGGATGGTGGCTGCCTAACATGAAGAAGAAGTGAATATTGGAATCTTCGCGTGGTGGTGAGCGATAATTGCGGGAACAACCAACTTATCAGCCATTAACAGGCTGGCTACATTATAAAACATCAGCAGAATACCTTGACAGTTTCTAACGATGCTTGTTCTAGCACTACGATTAATCGCTTTTTGTTTGCCTTTGTGTGTCTTGCTAACTTATGAAGAGGTTTATTCACTGGTCCTTCTGAAGACATTTTGTTGTATGGTGATGATAGTGGCTAAAACTGTATGTTTGAATGTGATCGCGCCCTCTTCTGGATAAGCCGTCTGCCAAATAATTACCAATGGTATCCGTCAGATGGCAGGCCTGTAGTATTTCCAATTGAATTGAATTGAATTGAATTTATTCAACATAATCAATGTACATTTTCGATAAATTGTAAACATACATAGTTGTAAGCCGAACTACAACTAAATTGGTACAATGAAAATATAATTAAAGAATTGTGTCACGGGTTCTTGGAATTGCGAAGCTAAGCATCCAATGGGAGGGGTGTGGCAGGGGTCTTAACCCCCCCATTTTGAGGGTCACCATATTTGAGAATTCACCTCCCAGCATTCCCATCACCCACCTATTTTTGAGGCCAACATCCCACCTCTCACCAATTTTTTTACGCCAACCTCCCCCCACACTTCCTCTACACCCACTCTCCAATCAGTATCGTTCCGTGTTAACCTTTAATACCTTTGATAAAACATAAGTTATTAAATAATTTGCGAATATACAATATGTTATGTTTTCTCCCAGCTGCTGAATCGGCTGCCGTTGAACTTAGTCTTACGTAGCCGAGGTCAGTCCACTGTTAACATGGAACGGTATATACAATGGAAATATTATTACGATTGGTGATTTGTGTCTCAAAATAATGTACAATATGACAACAATTATTAATAGCACTATCTTCTGTTTACAATGCATACAATAGTTAACATTAATGCACTTTTGAATAAGCAAGTTCCAATCATTACATGATGATGAATTTGTTTTATGTTCCTGTCACCAACAGTTTGATTGTATGACATTACATATACTTCAATACCTATTTACATGTATATTTAACTAAACTTTGGAATCACATAGTGAATATTTGGCTTGTCTGTCATTTGGCGTACCGGGATACGTGTAGCAACGTTATACGTCCGACCCCCCTCTCTGTCTCTCCTTGTCTCTTTCTCTCCCTGTCGCTGTCTCTTTGTCTGTCTGTCTGTCTCTCTGTATGTCTCTCTGTCTCTGTGTCTGTCTGTCTGTCTGTCTGTATGTCTCTCTGTCTCTGTGTCTGTCTGTCTGTCTCTCTGTATGTCTCTCTGTCTCTGTGTCTGTCTGTCTGTCTGTCTGTATGTCTCTCTCTCTCTCTCTCTCTCTCTCTCTCTTTCTATATATATATATATATATATATATATATATATATATATATATATATATATATGTATATCCCCCCCTCTCTCTCTCTCTCTACATATTGGTTTAAGTATCTTCCAAGTGTGGGCCTACGCGTGACAAAGACGTTACACAAGATGTCGCCGTGTAATAATTAAAATAAATAAGGCAAACAACAGTACTGGACAATAACAATGCCAGACATCCCCAATGCCCACGGATTACATTGCACATTATAAAAGTAAGACCCTTTATAAAAAAATGTGTTTAGTGACACTGGCATACTGCAATGTTGTATTGTATATATATATATATATATATATATATATATATATATATATATATATATATATATATATATTTTATATATATATATATATATATATATATATATATATATATATATATATATATATTATATATATATATATATAATATATATAATATATATATATATATATATATATATATATATATATATATATATATATATATATATATAATACAACATATATATTATATATATATATATATATATATATATATATATATATATATATATATATATATATATATATATATATATATATATATATATATATACCGGTGGAAGACCGATTTATAATATTCGCTTTGCAGACGACATCTACCCTATGGGAAGCAGCGAGCATAAACCTCACCACGACAATTGAAGAACAGACAAGAGCTCACGGTGGAAGTCAGCTGAGAGAAAAGCAAAGTACTTTTCAACATTGTCAACCAGAACATCCACATTAACATAATGATGCACGACTAGAACATTGAGGACGTAGACTCATTCAATTATCGTGAGTCCACTTTAAGTAAACATGAGAACTCATCATAAGAAATCAAATCAAGGATCATTGTAGCCAAGTCTGACATGTCAATGCTAAATATCATCAGCAAAAGCAAAGACATAACAAAGCACTCGCTGTATCCACCCTCCTCTATGGACAGCTGGGCTTTAACGCAAGAAACAGAGACGAGCACAAACATTTGAAATGAAACGCTTCTGGTGACTCCTCTTTATTGTTTAAACCGAACACAGAACTTAGGAACACGTGAGTCAACTAGTAGATCCACCGGCTAGAACGCACGAACCCTTTATGTCAACAGTGAAACGACGCAGACTCTCCTGGTTTATTCACATCAGTCGGCACAATACCATTTCAAAGCCAACCCACAAAGCACCCCGGTGGGAAAGAGGGGACGGAACCGCCAGGAGAAACTTGGGTGAACGTATTTGAATCCACTGTTTTCAATATGCTTTACTACACTTTATACAATACTCTCTTTGGTAGATATACACTTTTAAGAGCTACTACTACTACTACTACTACTACTACTACTACTACTACTACTACTCCTACTACTACTACTACTACTACTACTACTACTACTACTACTACTACTACTACTACTACTACTACTACTACTACTACTACTACTACTATTACTACTACTACTGTAATGGCTATTAGCGTCTATTGTTGTGAAAAGACTTGCTTGCTATCATAGCAACCTGTACTTATTTTACCAACTTATGTTGAATTGAACTTGTAAGTCGCTCTGGATAAGAGAGTCTGCTAAATGACTAAATTATACACTGTGGTCTAAACCATTGTTACTGGAGTAATGCGCTTGCAGACACAGGGCTCTGTAATTCTGAGAAGTAAAATGCCAAAGTAAAATGTGCTTCAACTAGACACTCATTGGTGGCATTACTGCAGACACCCAACAGATGGTGCCCTTAACCACAGAACATACACTCATCAATGATATGAGTGGAATGATTTAAGATGCTTTTAACATACATTAAACATGTGTAATCGGACAGACAATTTGACAGTGAACGCCCAATGTGTAATCGGAAACATTTCAACACCCACGTACTATGTGTAATCGGCGAGGCATTTTGACGGTAAACGTATTATGTGTAATCAGCGAGGCATTTTGACGGCCCACGTATCATGTGTAATCGGCGGGGCATTTTGACGGCACACGTATTATGTGTAATCAGAGAGGCATTTTGACGGCACACCTATTATGTGTAACCAACGTATTAGTTTTACAGCCCTTGCAGCCCGACAAATCAATCTGACGGCCCGCGTATTACGTGTAAATGGACAAACATTTTGACTGCCCACGCGAAGAGAACACTTCACTCGTAGACTATGAGCATAGTCTTTCTGGACCCCATCGAGGGCATCCACATGGCTTGTGTTTTGAACGATTTAAGATGCTTTTAACAGACATTAACTGAATGACAATAGAGTGATTTAAATGAATTAGCTAAACTACGAACAGAATGATGTCGAGTTCTCCGACAACCGCCGAGTTCTGCGAAAACCGTCGATTTCTAGCACAGACGAACCAGAGTAGCCTCACACGCAGCAACAGGTGCTACAGCGGAAGGGTAATCACATCGGCACAACGATCAAATGTGGGACCCCCAAGCTTACATTTTTCTTTCTTATGGGATGTCCGTCGTACCTTAAGGGGGTCCTGGACTCCCAGACCCCCCTCATTTCGAACACTGACTACTATTACTATTATATAATACGTGGGCCGTCAAAATGCCTAGCGGCTTACACATAAGTACGTGGGCAGTCAAAATGTCTGTCCATTTACACGTAATATGCGGACAGTCAGATTGATTTGTTGGGCTGCAAGGGCTGTAAAACTAATACGTACGTTACACATAATACGTGTGCCGTCAAAATGCATCGCTGATTATACATAATACGTTTTCCGTCAAAATGCCTCGCCGATTACACATAGTACGTGGGTGTTGAAATGTTTCCACTGTCAAATTATCTGTCCGATTACACATAATAC
Source organism: Lamellibrachia satsuma (assembly GCA_033239005.1). Taxonomy (NCBI): domain Eukaryota; kingdom Metazoa; phylum Annelida; class Polychaeta; order Sabellida; family Siboglinidae; genus Lamellibrachia; species Lamellibrachia satsuma. The sequence continues at coordinate 5,244,479 of BSQZ01000039.1, forward strand.
ATGGGTCGTCAAAATATACCTCCAATTACACGTAATACATGGCCCGCTAAAATGTCTCGCCTATAGCACATCGTTAGTTTGACGACTTAGACAAGCCGTAGGGAGAATAATCACCGATACTGTTTTCGGTGTGTTAACTTACGTACGTAACCTCTCCTTACCTCCGCGCTGTCAGCTGGCAGCCTCTAATTCCTCTTCTATGGTTAGTCTCTATCAATGTTATTCCCCCCTTTCTTATTAGCTTCTGGGGTCCAATTCAGCGCTCTTTCGATGGCAGGTCTCTATTCATTCTGGAGACACGACCGAACCATTTTCATCTTCTTCTTTTCATGAGGATGTAAATGTTGTCATGTTTTGTTGTTTGGTGGAGTCTGGTATCGCAGTGTGTTCTTTAAGGAGCAGGTGTTGGAGATAGTCTCAAGCCAGTACACTTGCAGTGTCTACCTTAAGGAGGTGTTGGAGATAATCTCAGGCCAGTACACTTGCAGTGTCTACCTTAAGCAGGTGTTGGAGATGGTTTCACGCCAGTACATTTGCAGTGTCTACCTTAAGCAGGTGACTGGCGAGTCTGTTGGTATCTTGTTGTGTCATGCGCCAGCGCTCCAAGCGGTAGAGGAGCGCGAAGAGAACATTGCACTCGTAGACTATGAGCATAGTCTTTCTGGTTCCCACCGAGGGCCTCCACAGTGCTTGTGTCTTGTTGTGTATTAACTACGGCCGTCGAAAAATGGCAGCAAACATTACCCAATCTCTATGTACGATGACATAAAGCTATTCACATTTTCGCAAGCTACCCGATCTAATGATTATTTTGAAGTTAATGTTAACGAATATATTACTCAAAATATTCACGCTCTTCAAATTTGAACATCAACAAACCCAACACGTCAACATCAGCAAATTTTTACTCCGCCGCAGCGAAGTCTTTACACATGAAATGTCATGTGTCGCAGGCGTTCTTCCTCGGTGAACAACAATACTAGCATCAGAATGAGACCAGTGCGAATATAATAAAGAAAAATCAATAAGCAATAGATATTGGTTGGTTACGTGCGTAGCAACTTCTATGGTGACAGGGCGAGTAACTAACGCCAAATGTAACCAAAACAACACCCACTGTGTCGACTGTACCTTGACATTATTTGAAAGTTCTAATGTTGCATGAATCATGAATGTCATCTCACTTATTCGACGAAAAGGCGCTCTATAAATTTCCACACCACACACAATTCCGAGTGACTCACTGTGATAATTATTTATGGTAATTTATGGTAATTTATGGTAATTTATGGTAATTTATGGTAATAGCGGTGTATCTTATGCGATTCCCCGTCACTGCAGTGCCTGGATGCTGCTGTTAACCAAGTCTTCAGGTACGTGCTGCTATTGTGAATCAGACGCAGCGTGTAACGTCGGTGATTTTAACAGTGTGCAAATGCCAGATCTATGGAGTCTCCTGCTTTGAGAAGGAGGTGTCCTTTGTTCACTAATTTGTGTTGTGGGAGGGGAGATACCCTCACCCCACAGCCTGCTTCCTTTCTTCATAGGGAATCTCCGACCTCCTAATTATTTAACTTGACACCTCTGAACTTTTTCCTTCTTCTTCCATTGATTGAACAATGTAAAACAGTCATTGATTAACTTCATATAACTATTAAATCGTTTGTGATACTACCTAGTACGGCACCCCCCCCCCCATTTTATATTCTTCGTCCATGTTCTATGCATTTTCACTTCGTAACATTGAATAACATTTGCCATTTTGCTGACCTTTTAACAAATGTATCCAGGTCATCCTGTAAACTTGGTGTGTCATGTGTAGCCTTTCTGAATATTTTTGTGTCATCTGCAAAATTCAGTACTTTGCTAGATATGTCATCTGCCAAATCATTTATGTATATTAAAATTAGTATAGGTCTTAGTACTGATCCCTGTGGTATCCCGCACAAAACAGATTTCCTGTTTGAAATCTCATCATATACTATTACTTTCTGTCTTCTGTTTGTAAGCCACTTTTCAATTCAGTTGATTACATCATTACCTATATCATGAGCTTTTAGTTTAAGTAACACTTCTGTTTGATGTGGCACTTTATCGAAAGCTTTCTGAAAATCTAAGTGGACAACATACACTGGTCACTCATCATTTACCCACTTTGCAATTTCTTCCAAAAAAAATAAATAAGGGATTGGTTAGACACGACCTTACTTTTGGGAACCCATGTTGAGATGTATTTATTAATTGATGTTTTACAAGAAATTCTGATTTTAAGCTCCCTTGTCTGTAAATGTCTGACTTGTTCCTCGATCCCTTCTTAAAGGGAACAACAACAACGATTGCTTGAAATCATATTGTATTACATCTTGTCGTACATTTCCATTTCCAAAACACCGAAAAATTAAATTAATACTTAATAATTCCAAATAATACTCTGCTCTACCGGCCTGCCTCGAATATGCATATTTTTTCCGCGCTTATCGGCAAGCTTCGACGTGACGTCACTGACATTCCATTCATTCACCGTTGACAGCGATAGCAGTTGTTTAGAAGTTATCGGCAAAATGGTTTATTGTGGGCATTTTATTGTAATGCAAACAGTAGTGAGAATACAGTAACATGTAGTCCATACGGAGCAAACTTTTATTTAAAAAAACAAACGTCAAGTTTACGAAGCACAGCCGGCTTTGCTCGCTTCGAGAAAAATTTTTCGACTGCGATCCGGACCAGAGAAGGTGCAGCCCTGGGTTATCCGGGTGCTAAAATCTCTTTGAAAGAGGATGATGTGCCCACATTATTCTCAGTAGCTATGTTGATGCCACCGATCCGTAGAACTTTGACGACCACGGTTCATCTAGGATCAAAGCGAGCTGTCAGCGCAGGTACAGGTGATGTCGGCTCACGGTGAATTCGGCCCGGTGAATTCGGACAGCTTTTTTTGGAGAGTTCGGCCCGCAACTCTGGCAACTTCGACCTCAGAGCGCAACGGACATAGTGATCTCGGCCCAAACGATTGTGTAGCGAACACATGAAGTTTAGTGCGTGTCTAACTGTGAATAAAGCATTATATTTATTATCTCTTTTGTTAGTTGTTTGTGTTGCATATTAACCCGATATGGTTACTGTGTAACCGCTTTTGTAGCTTTTTTTTCTAGTTGTTTTTTGTTTTTCGATTCCTTTCGCATAAAATATGGCGCTGTATATTTTCCATTTCAACACGCAGTCTACTAGACGATCATTAAAACTGATACAATTGGCTGTATCCTTAAAATTCATAAAATATAATACAGTGCATATAATATATTACACCAAATATTTTAATATTATATACAGTTGAATAATTTAAATAAATTAAATTTCAAGTATCATAATATTTTGTTTCTATATTTCAAATATTCAAGCGTTTACCAACATCAGGGGAAATAAAAAACATGATTTATTAAATTAATCAGAACAATGACAGTGATAAGCGATTATTGTGTCGTTATTACAACGGAGCCACCTGCGTATAATCTTTGATCTATACAGTATTTTTCGATCATTTTGAATGTGAAGCATGGTCTTTTATTCACACCTGCTCACTGTATGAAACAGACAAAACATTGTACTTCAACAGTATATATTTAAACTTGACATCCCTTTGATGACAAGTACAGGAATAACAAACCCTTAAAGTGAAGGCTAATCAGTTACTAGCTAGAACTGAGTAGATCTTACGTGTCACATCAGTCACCGAAATCACCAAGCCGAAATAACATGGCAGTTGGGCCGAATTCTCCGAGGGCCGAAGCCACCAAACTTCTCCTCAAACATATATATATATATATATATATATATATATATATATATATATATATATATATATATATATATATATATATATATATATACTTTAAGGGTTTGTTATTCCCGTTCTTATTATCAAACACCCACACACACACACACACACACACACACACACACACACACACACACACACACACACACACACACACACACACACACACACACACACACACACACACACACACACACACACACACACACACACACACACACACACACACACACACACCCACACACACAACACACGCACGCACGCACGCACGCACGCACGCACGCACGCACGCACGCACGCACACACACACAGGAGAGCAGCTATGCTGAAACACTGCATAGAAATCACTGACTGAATGTGAACCGATATCATAATTGACGTCACAAAATCACGTAATCGTTCACCTCATTAACTTCTAATTTTTACGCTCGCTTTTACGAGTTAAACGCATTAAACATCTAATTTTACCCATAACTAAATTTTTTATTTTTTTTTATTTTGGCATTTAGCACATACCACATTAAACATTGTGTACACACATAAAAAGCATTTTAGCTAGTGCCTTGTTGTTATTCCCTTTAAATAATGTTTGCTTCTTTCCATTCTGAAGGGCATACTCCATCTTCTAGTGACAAGTTAAAATGTTTGTAAGTGGTGTATTAATTTGCTCTACAATTTCCTTAAGGCAGTTTTGGTGGCATCTCATCAACTCCGGGTGATTTGTTATCTTCCGTCTTCTTAATGTTCTTTGCTATCATTTCAGGAGTTAGAAATAACTGCCCTAAATGATCTGATTTATCGCCGTCAAATTTAGTAACTGGAACTGGAAGTGAGCCGATAATTCTTCTGTGGTAAAACCTGAGCTGAAATACTCATTCAAGACCTCTGCCATTTGAAACCCGTCTGAAATTATGTTTCCGCTGTTGTTTTCCAGGAGTCTAGTGTAATGCGTCATGGGACCGCGGCCATCTGTCTTTATCAATATTGGGAAGCAAGGGTCAGGGATATCGAAATTGTCGGAGGATGGCAATTAACACCCAAGTTCAGCAGCTATGTATGGAAGAGGAAGTTAGATTTGTGGATGTATGGGGATGCTTTGTTGGGAGGGCTGATATGTACATGAGGGATGGGCTTCATCTAAGTGGAAAGGTGGCAGCAGTGTTTGCGGATGAACTCTCAGCAGCAGTCGACAGTGGCATGTGTAACATAAGGAATATTTTTTGTAATAAACATTGTTTAAACTAGAAGCGCGGGAGGGGTTACTTAGAGATGCCTCACGCAGGATAAGAAGCAACTCGCACACACAAACCAGTAACAAAATGTCCAGAAAAAATCTTTGAAGCTGAATATAAATGCGTGTGTTTAAATTCAAGGAGCACAGTAAACAAGAAAAACGAATTAAACATTATGTTAGAAGATATTAACCCTCACATAATTGGTATAACCGAATCATGGGTCAACAAAGACTTATCAGATGCTACATTACGACTGACAGGACACGTAATTTTTAGGAGAGATCGAATAGGAAGAAAGGCAGGTGTAGTTAATTTATATATTAAAGCATCTATTCAGGCCTACGAAATAAAACGAGAAAGGGAAACAGATTGCGATGAAGCTGTTTGGTGCAATATAAAATTCAATATTAACTATTGGATTAGTTTACCGAAGTCCAAACATAAATGAAGAGGACAACACAAAAATACAAAACGCTATAAAGGAAGTGAGTAAAAATCAGTGACTGAAAATATAATAAGCAAAGCGGATGACATAAAAGTGTTTAGAAAGGTTAACAATGATGGTAATAAACAACATTTACAGAACGATCTAGACAAATTAGTTTAATGGTCTGAATACTGGCAGATGTTATTCGATTGTGGGTGAGGTAAATGCCTACGTACAGGACACGGTAACTTGGATGTAAACTATAAAATGGGAGTTACTTTTCTGGGAACTACTATAAAAGAAAAGGACTTAGAGTAACAATAAGCGCTGATATGAAAGTTTCAGAACAGTGTGGTATTGTAGCTTCAAAGGGTAATCAAATTTTTGGGTTGATTACGAGAAATATAGCTGACAATGAAAAAACTAAGTATACCTCTGTATAAAGCAATAGTTAGGCTTCATTTAGAATACTGTATAGGATATAGATACACTTGAAATGAGAACCGAGATACCTTAGTTATGAAAAACGCATAAAGAATGTGGTTAAACGACCCTAGAGACAAAGAGGTTAAGACGAGATCAAATTGAAGTTTCTGAGATATTAAATGGGTATGAAAATATTGATAGAAATATTTTTTCCTCACCCAAGAACTAGAGGACATGAAGTAACATTAACAAAGGATCAGTGTAGGTTGGATATCAGGAAGTACTCGTTCTCACAGAGGACAATAAATGAATGGAACAAACTGTCTACGGATTATGTAACTGCTAGCAGCGTAAATATGTTTAAAGACAAGGTTGACACATATCTCAGGAGGACGGGTTACGTATAGATAAAAAATGTTGGAAAACCAATGGCTTCCTTGTCCACTTGCCATCTGGGCCTTTGCCTTGGATGGCAATCTTGTTAAATCTATACGTGTAATAGAATACGGTGGGGCAAAGCGCATCTCTTTGGGGGCAATCGCGATTACGAAAATACATTTCAGTGGCAGTCTTCGCAAATTTTGTCATATGGGGCAAAGCGCACCCCTGGGTCAGATCACAGTCAAAGTCCGTTCACACGAGCGATTAATTGCCCAATCGGACGGGCGCCACATTGTCGCACGAGAGAGCGCAACAAAAGTATGCGCTCATTCACACGAGCAATGTGTACATACATTGCAAATGCGACCTATTTATAGGTGTCAATCCCCAACTGAGTCTTAATTAAAGGTCACGACAGGTACACGCACACGGTAGCGGCGGTAGCTGACTGGCCAACGCCTTCAAACTATCACCCGACAGACGCTTGAATTGGATATAGCCACAATGCCGGTGACTTAATTGTAGCCACAAAATGGCCTCGTTAGTCGGTCTCACCAGTGCGTTCACGCGAGCGATTAGTGTCGCCCGACAAACTGAACAACTAATCGCTCGTGTGAACGGGTCTTTCCCCTTCTGAGTGCGAATGCTACATCTAACATCTGCTGTTTAATCAATTTAACTGACTTTTTTACCAGGGCAAAAAGAAGACGGCCGTGTAACTTGCAGAAAGAGCAGTTAAGGCTTCAGATCATTGTGAAGCGGATTTGAACATGCGTCGGGGTGTTGGTGATGACATAAATTTCAGCAGGCACATTAATATTATATGTACACAAACGTTAATAACTTAATAGTAAATGCGTATAATCAAACTTGTTCAGCGCGTTGCTTTTATTGTGACAGTGCGTAAAAAGCAAGCGTAACTTAAACTAACTGATCACTTGTGGCACTTTTGTAACTTAAACTAATTGATCATTTGTGGCACTTGTTTGTAACTTGCAAGAAGAATTAATATCGATCGCAGTTAACACACTGCATGTCCAGTTCTCTGGTGGGACGACGATTAATTGGTCATCTATTCATAGTGGACACTGTCCAGCTAGGGGAACTCGATTTATTCAGGTCACGATCGTGAGTGCTCAGAAGGGAATTGTCCTCCGCGAGCTGGACAAATACGCCCAACATTAAGATTCATTAAGATACAACACCGTGTATATTTCATTCAATAATGTTACCATCTCGATGTTTTGTGTGTGGGTAGAATCAGTACATGATGATATGTAACACGTTTGCTATAAAGATAACTAATCAGAGCTAGTCGCTGAGCAGGGAAATTCAGACAGCGGCACCCAGGTCAGGACGATGTAATGTCATGTGCTGGCTCGATAGCCAATGAAGACAAAGTTGTGTTAACTTCGAAATTTAACTTTGAAAGAGGACGTGTGGATGGATGAATGACGAGCAAGTGTTTGTAATGATGAAGAGCAGGGGTCGGCAACCTTTTTGAATGGCGGTCCAAATTACTAAGTGGGAATAGGTCAGCGGGACACGCTCGCACACTTCATATGTGTGCTGGCTTATTACGCTAGTGGTATTACACTGTAATTACACTAATGACACTATTAGCTTCATCATTAAATGAGTAAAGAAATTACTGTTAATTTATTATATATAATACGCACAGCACGCACAGCACGCACACAGGTGTACACCCCACACATCACGCACACATGCGTACACCCCACACAGCACGCACACAGGGGTACATTCCACACAGCACGCACACATGTGTACACTCCGCACAACACGCACACAGGTGTACATTCCACACAGCACGCACACAGGTGTACAACACACACAGCACGCACACAGGGGTACATTCCACACAGCACGCACACAAGTGTACACCCCACACAGCACGCACACAGGGGTACATTCCACACAGCACGCACACAGGTGTACACCCCACACAGCACGCACACATGTGTACATTCCACACAGCACGCACACAGATGTACACTCCACACAGCACGCACACAGGTGTACACTCCACACAGCACGCACACAGGTGTACACTCCACACAGCACGCACACAGGTGTACACCCTACACAGCACGCACACAGGTGTACATTCCACACAGCACGCACACAGATGTACACTCCACACAGCACGCACACAGGTGTACACTCCACACAGCACGCACACATGTGTACACTCCACACAGCACGCACACAGGTGTACACCCCACACAGCACGCACACAGGTGTACACTCCACACAACACGCACACAGATGTACACTCCACACAGCACGCACACAGGTGTACACTCCACACAGCACGCACACAGATGTACACTCCACACAGCACGCACACATGTGTACACCCCACACAGCACGCACACAGGTGTACATTCCACACAGCACGCACACAGATGTACACCCCACACAGCACGCACACAGGTATACATTCCACACAGCACGCACACAGGTGTACACTCCACACAGCACGCACACAGGTGTACACTCCACACAGCACGCACACAGGTGTACACTCCACACAGCACGCATGTAGCCTACATCTTCCAAAAATGAACATGTAGGCCCACGTGCTTTGTGATGTGTGCTCCTGCAGACTCCAGAATACAAGAGACAAGCTTGAGACACGCTGATTGTGACTGTTATTTGTTTAATTAATTCTTACAAAGTTAAGACGGACTTGGAATCTATTTGAGTATCATCTGGAAAACAAACCCATCCGATTTAACATTTATAAGAGGATGTCGTGTTTTAAAGTGTTAATGGGTTCGTTCGTTTTTTCAACAATCATGAAAAACTTTAACAAAACCATCAATGGGAAAATTAACTGTCCATTTCCGTATGCTGCTCCGAACAATTGCACATAAACTATCGTCGAAACGACGAACATTAGATGTTAGCTTTTGGTGTGATTTTGACGGACAACCTAACCGATCAATCACGCGTTTACGCGTCAAGCTTCGTCAGTGTGTGACTTTCGAATGAGTCACTACCTATTTTCTTTCGCCGAAAATTTTGTTGAATCGGAAGTCGTTAATCTTGTTGTCAAGGTAACCGATCTCCCAAGGTGTCGCCACGGTGATTAATGGACGTGTGTTACACCGCCAATCGAGCCAGTTAAGTGCTTGGGAGTGCCGCGTCGTAAAGTAGTTGAGCTGGCAGTTGAGCCACTTAAACAACAAAGCCCCTATTCTCGAAAGACTTACGAATTCGTACTAAAGTTTTCCGTAAAAATGGCGACAAAGCTGACTTCGAGGGCGTTCACTCACGGAATATATAATACCAAATTGACATGGGGAATTTAATGTTATAACGCAAGCCTGCGAGTGTTCACTGATATTAAACATGGGTTATGTAATACGTCAGTAGGCATACTCAGTATTTAGAACGCGGATAATATTTATCCAGATATTCCAAGAGTGAACTCCCCTTGATACTTTTGCCGCCATATTTACGAAAACCTTGAGTTACGAATTCGTAAGTCTTTCGAGAATACGGACCCTATGGCCGATTTCTTGCTATTGATTTTATATATTTCGTGCATATGTGGGCCAGGTGTAGATTGAAAATGGTGGACTCTCAGTAAATGAGTTTAATCAACCAATGGCTTATCAGTTGGAGCTTTATTTTTGGACGATTTTGTTGTTCTGTTCGAAGTGGTTTTCGTATGCTTTGGACATTGGTAACTTTATCTGCTGCTGCATTTGCTGCTGCTGATGATGATGCTGGTGCTGTTGCTGCTGCTGCTGCTGCTGCTGCTGCTGCTGCTGCTGCTGCTGCTGCTGCTGCTGCTGCTGCTGCTGCTGCTGCTGCTGCTGCTGCTGCTGCTGCTGCTGCTGCTACTGCTGCAACCCCTACGCGTGAATATGCCACCAAGTTGTCAACATAATAGCTTAAAGTTCTACTGTATGTTTCGTTCCCAGGTGAAAAGGTGGAAAAGGTAAATCAATTACATTGAGGTTAACAACAATTGTCAAAATAAATGTCCTTACCCCGGTAATATGTCAAGCTGGATATGTCTGCTTCGGTGTTTGTTTCGCCGTCTTGAAGTCAGGCCTTCGCTCATCGACATTTGATGCCTGCCGTATATTTATTAGACATGCTCTATTGAAGTTCTCTGGGGAGTATAATATAGTCACACGCAACAGGCTGGAGGTAAAATATTTGCTAAAACGTTGTATATCTGATTTCTACGAATTATGTCACTGGCTAATAAACCTAACTATAGCTGCATAGTCTAGACGAGTGCGCCTGGGTCAGGCTATGAATATGTTCACATACTATAAATAATATTTTGAAAAAGAGTGCTTAGTTAATGAGGAACCATGCAGTACAAATAGTCGTCAGGGGGATCCACTCGTCACATGCGGTCATCGTATGTAATCAAAAGGAGGCCGCTGCTGTGTTCTCTGTGAAGTGTGTTTTTGATTGAAAATATCCCAAAAGGAATCGCAAGCTTGTGAAAATACCGGCACACAATGTTGTGTCCCTGCAGTTCACATATGGTGTTATAATTGGACTTGTCCGATTGGTCCGATTACGACGGAACTAGCTGACACGTAAGAAATGGCGCGTGCGGTGACGACGGAACTATTGCTTACAATGAATGCATGTGTTAAGTGTTGCTAACTATCGGCGATGGTTGCACTCGTTACGCATTGCGTGTTAAGCATGGATTTTTTTGTGTTGTTAAAGGGAGTTGATTTATAATTTTCGACTAATACAGCAGTGAGGTTTCAAATAATGACATACTATTCATCACAATTTGCCTCCAGGTTAGGTCAAATATGTGTCATGTTTAGGAATGAGCGATTTTCTTTCATGAAAAAAAGCGAGTCATGTAATTTTCGTGACTCCTACACAAAAATATAACTTAATTACACATTTATTTAAGTTTATTTAAGTACAAACCGATGTCCAACGGCGGCACTGTGTAAAATAATAACTTTTGAGCAGTAATTGCAGCATAGCTGAATTGTTTCCAGATGGTGTTGAGAATAACAAGTCTGCCTGGTGAGAAAGTTCTCATAAGGACCATATACTGCACGCGCTAGTTTAATGTGCTGAGAAGAAGGTCAAACGACACATTTTCAAATTAGCGTAAACACTATTGGCGCCATCCGGTAGCAGAATTGGTTGGCGCTTTACCCATTTTGAATAAAGAGAACACAACTAAAACTTTGCGTTATGCTTCGAGAAAACAGAACAACGTGTTAGTGCATAATGTATATGTCCTGAAACAAAATTGTTTTGACGTCTCTGTAGGTTCTACACACACACGCACGCACGGACGCGCGCGCACACGCAAACACACACACACACACACACACACACACACACACACACACACACACACACACACACACACAGATGATAGCGCGTCAAACCACTGTCTAGCAGCTGTAGATAGTTTTTCAACGCTCACGCTTGAAATATGTCCCTGAGAGAAAATAAGTTTTTTAAACGGTCAGCAGGTGCAACCGTTAAACATTCAACATCCGACATCGTCCAGAAAAAAACGGAATAACTAACAGGCTGTAACAGCGAGGCTTTTACCAGCGCAGTTGCGGTCTAGCGTATCCGTTTGCGACACGACACGTATTGTCTGTCTCCTGCGACGACTTGTCAGACGTAAATAATTAAAGAGCTTTGCCACCGCAACATTAGTGCATTAGTGCATGCGAGTCCAGTACACATTATGCAATGGATATCCATAACAAACATGTATAAACATCATACTGCCAAAAAAAGGCGTTGACAGACTGGAGTCAAATTTCGTTTCCGTTCGGTTATGAAGTTGTTTAATCATTTATGAATCCGGGAGGGAGCATTTCCAAAACATCTGATGTTCCAATTGATGCGTCTTAACGCAACCATCAACCATAGGTGTTGCCATAGTATACCTGATCGTATTGATTCTACTACTATTGCTTCTGCGACCACCACCACCAAGTCACCGCCGCCGCCGCCGCCGCCGCCGCCGCCACCGCCACAGCCGCTGCCGCTGCAGCTACCGCCACCGCCGCCGCCAACGCCGCCGACACCACCGCCGACGCCGCCGCCGACGCCGCCGCTGCCACCGCCGCCGCCACCGCCACCACCACCGCCACCGACGCCGCCGCAAGCCGTCGAAATAATAATAATGCTGCCATTTTAGTCATCGTCACAATTACTGTCAGTGTCATAGTCGCCATAAACTCCCGGCTAAATCCCGGAGAGAAGTGTAAAGCGACTTGAGCGGTCCAAAAGGCAGGATATCGCTTTATAATGTTATTAGACAATAGTATTATTAAGATCCGTTTCATCCGTACCACCACCATTAATTCACTTATCGTGATTATGCTTTGCTCCACACATATGTAACAAATCATAGGCGTCGCCCATCGTCATAAATACTTAAGACTGTCAGCATGTTATAGAAATACGGCCTCTTGTCACGCAGTATCAACTTCAGTCCTGCCCGCACATTAATTATCGATGATAAGGGTGTGGCATAAATCTACGTTGCCATGGTGATATTATGTCACAGTAACGTTACATTGACGTCACTGCAGTCGTCACCATTCCAGTACGTCTTTCTGAATGGGCTATTAATGTCGGTTTTTATCACTCATTTGTCAAAATTGCGTTTCTTTATGGACTCAATAATGTGACCGTGGCTGTGTGAACGCGGGCGTTTGTTCACATGTTATGCCTTTACATCCAAGTAATAGGTACTGGATCTGAATGGAATAGCACGATGAGGTTAGGTGGAATCCAGGAAGAAGAAGAAGCATACGTGCTGAAATTGAACTAACGTCAAGGTTCAAATACATAGATTGAATGACCAGTATGACTCACACAACGGAAACATTTAGTGTCAGAGTGGCCACAGCGTGAGCTTGCTAACATATATAAATACGACGTATAAGCTCAGATAAGACATGCGTGTATTCCCTAGTGCTGTGTGTCGCAGCGAGTCCTGGACACTCAAGAAAGACGATGAGAAATGTTTCTCTTACATGCGAGCACTCGAGAAGTGGGTATGACGCGCACAATGCTCAAGATAAGAAAAAAGTTGGGGTTACCGAAGAAGAACGTCTGTTATGTTCTACAAAGAGAAAAAAGATGACTTGGTATGGCTATTTGAAAAGAAGAACCGAGAGCCTAGAACTTGGCAGCATAGAAGGAAAATTACCAATGAAACCCAAAGAGTTAGAAGAATAACGGGAATGAGAACATCAAGTATTGGACAGTTAGCAGTGGTTAAATCGATGACAACGATACGCCAACGACCTAACGATCAGCAGCAGCAGCAGCAGCAGCAGCAGCAGCAGCAGCAGCAGCAGCAGCAGCAGCAGCAGCAGCAGCAGCAGCAGCAGCAGCAGCAGCAGCAGCAGCAGCAGCAGCAGCAGCAGCAGCAGCAGCAGCAGCAGCAGCAGCAGCAGCAGCAGCAGCAGCAGCAGCAGCAGCAGCAGCAGCAGCAGCAGCAGCAGCAGCAGCAGCAGCAGCAGCAGCAGCAGCAGCAGCAGCAGCAGCACTGTCGCCATCATCATCACCACCACAACAACCACCACCAACAACAACAAAATCAGCAACAACAACAACAACAACACAACCACCACCTTCAACTGATGTTAATACTAGACTGTGGCTTCGCCTTTTGCAATGTCCATAGTTGACCAGTTTCCGCCGCTGTAGCTGTGCTACCAAGCCTTTGTCATCGGGCAAAGTAACCAGTTGTTGGACCCAGACAGTTGTCTTCTTGTCAGCCCAACTCATTCGTGTCGCACACTGTACACGTACGGAATTTAAACCAGAACCCATGTTAGCAATTTATAAGTTGTCCTACGACTCTGTGTTCATCGTCAAAGAATGTTGCAGTTCTGCTGCTTGTGTAAGAGAAATTACGACAACAGCAGCACGCAGCAAAACAATTCCACCGCAACGTCGCTGAATTATTAATGTTGTATTGTGACGTTGACGTCGTAGTCGTGTTTTTTGTTTTTTACTGCATGTACTTGTTTCGATAGACGACACAAATGTCAAACGTAAACACGTAAAACAAGGACGTTGACCTATCGTTGTCATCGATTTAGCCACTGGTAACTGTCCAATACTTGTTGTTGCCAATAGAAGGGTGGCATCTATACAGGACATAACTCCTTGATGTTTTGCCAACGACAAGTTCAAATGTGCACGATGCATGTTTTGCCACCATGCACAGATGTCCAAACTGCGTATTTATGATTTCGCCGTACGTACCCAATGATTGCTTGGTGCAGTTCCGCCTCAGAAAAACCTCTGAAAGGAGTCCAATTTATTATCTATTAGACGAATCAAAGAGGTACGGTTAAAACAACAACTGTTAACATGTGTTGCCTGACAACAGAGCATAAAATCGTGTACCAAGCAGGCATCTAAGATATATGCGTTGTCTGTGTGGATGAATGACCCAACAGTAATCAAGACCCCAAACAGATGATGCACATTCTTGAGCCAATGGTATTCAATGGGATGTGCTTTTTGTCCTGAAAATTACAGACTTAACAGAACTGGCGGAACTTGTCCTGTGTCTGGTATTGTATCTGGTATAGTATCTGGTATTGTATCTGGTATTGTATCTGGTATTGTATCTGGTATTGTATCTGATATTGTATCTGGTATTGTATCTAGTATTGTGTCTGGTATTGTATCTGGTATTGTATCTGGCATTGTATCTGGCATTGTATCTGGTATTGTGTCTGGTATTGTATCTGGCATTGTATCTGGCATTGTATCTAGTATTGTGTCTGGTATTGTATCTGGTATTGTATCTGGTATTGTATCTGATATTGTATCTGGTATTGTATCTGGTATTGTATCTGGCATTGTATCTAGTATTGTGTCTGGTATTGTATCTGGTATTGTATCTGGTATTGTATGAGGTTACACAGAGTGAGATATGTTATGTTGCATTTTATATGTATTTGGTGCATCCACCGAGTACGTGTATTATCAAATAAACACACGTCGCAAACGCACATTTATGTCGTAGTTTCACCAAACATCGTAGCTGGTACTGGATATATAGTTAGACAAAGTGACTCTGAAACATTAGGGAAATTGACAAAACGGCCACCTTTGTTCAGCGTTGCTCAGAAATACCCAACTTCCAGGATATCAATGACATCTCGGATCTGGTTGATACCCATACGAGTACCCTAGCTATATGCAATTAGTATACCTTTATTTATATATGTCATTGATAGGATTAATACTTTTATTACATAATTGGTTTGTCATGCTGACTAATTTCGTTCAAGGCTCACACGCTGACGTCATCAGTCTCGCCAACTCCTTCCATCCCTCATGAAGCAATTAGCTCAGCTGTTTACGTAACAGTGCACAGCGCCTCATCGATCCGGACATAACAGTTATGGTTCTATTGACTGCTATGCTGGCCAACTATGTTTTGCGCAGCCAAGACTATACATCATTTGATATTGGACGCAACACCTATTCAGTCTATATAAAGATCAATTATTTGCTCTTTTCATGACTGCTTTACACTGACGTCACTTGACCTTCAAGACACGTTAGGCTGACGCAGGCCTACGTAATCAAATGCGTTAAACATATTCCTTGTAACCACTACCTACGTATACCTTTGACATTTGAGACTGCACTCCATGAAAAGTGAAGCATGCATATTTCATATTAGGTCGAGTTAGTTGAATGAATATGCGGTCAAGCATCTACGTTTCATCTCCAAGGTAATGTTCCTATTGTGTATCTTTGTTTTGTATAAATACTCCTTGTCGCCAACCGATATGGTCGAAATTGTTAACTCATGTTGTATATATTTCTATTGATCCATCCATGTTTCATCTCGTTTTAGTGCAATGTTGCTAAGCTTTGCTTTGGGCCACTTTTCATCTTTTGATGGTATCAACAGGCCCCTGAACTTAAGTATAAAAAAAGAAGATAACTAAACTGAACACAGTTCAACGCTCGATAAACCTACTGCATTCAGGTTGTTTTCCTTGATGAATATCTTGTCACAATACAATCTAGTTATCCGCTATTGAAATCAGTCATATATGTCATACAATTCATCAGCTATACAGGTGTAGACACTCATTTACTACTGAGGAGGTGGCACATTTAAAGGAAATCAACTGAACGATTGTTTTACGGAACATGGCGACACTTAATGTATATAAATATTGATATTTCGGTTGGTAACTAATAAAATCCATGCAAACATATTACTATCATGATGTTTCATATCTTAACATTTAATCAAAATAAACGGTTTAGCAACTTAGGTAAATGTGCCAGTTTTACGACATATTTTAGATTGGTAGACCAATAAATCTTTAATAAGATTTAAACATGAAATATAACGTTTTTCTTCGGACGATTTAGTTGACAGCTAAATTCCCGTTTTAAAGAATTTCTTCGGTAAACATACAACAATAATCAAGATTTTTAAAAATGCATAGCGTTGTTAATTTGGATGTATTTTGAGATCGAACAATTCAGATAGTTTAGTTTTTTTAATTATGCGAAACACACAACAAGCTCCGTATAAGTTATCCGATGGAAGTCGCTGGACATTCCAATTAAGAATCTTTAACAAGATCCAAAGCAAACCTCAGATGGCAACTGGTTTGTCGAGTCCAAGAATCGTGTGTTTGTTTGTAACCCATATTGATAATGTAGGCATTCAATCTTACTATTTGAAGTACGACCACCACTGGTTCTTTTTAAAAGAAAAATGAAGATCAAGGCTTTAAAATTACGCTGTTTCTCCAAATTAATTAAGAATACACTTCGACACGTTTGTAGACAGTAAACGAAAACATGTTGCTTTAAAGTGAAACCAAAAGCATTTTTGGTGCTTTTGTATCTATAAGAGTACTTGAAAACTAACCATATGCATCTATAATAAAAATATCACGCAAGTGGTTAACTAAATATACCTCGTGGAACATCGAAAATCTTTTCTGCATGGGCAGCGCCATATTTGTTGAGAATCCTACGTCAAGAGTGCTGACTAGGTTTCCCACAACTCCAACTTTAAACGCCTGATCGTAGACGTAGACGATAAGTTTGGACATGCTGTTTGCGTCTAAAATCAACTTATTTGGCAGCATAACCCATTCATTCATTGTTTACTAACCTAATCGCGTTCCGATTTGGCAGTTCTATTAATTGCGTGTTGTCGAAGCCTTCGGCTGAGGTACATGCTGGAAGATTGCCTGTACCGCTTCAAGATTTAACGGCAACTCTCTATATTTCGCTGAATGATGCTTACATCCGAATGCTGCACAGTACGGCATTGTAAACATTTTTGTTGCGTGTAAATCCAATGTAAAAGCAAATAAAAATGTAACCGCACACCTCAACCACGCTAAAAATACACGCGATACGCACATCCTACGTCACAGCAGCGTCGGGGGTTAAGGGGCTGCTCGCCGCTGATTGGTCAAAATTGCAAACACAGCCTAGACGAAAAATGACATAACTCCAGAATTTCGCACTTTTAGAACATATTCCCAGTTAACCACTTACGTGATATTCCTGATTATAGTTGCAAATGGTTAGTTTTTAAGGCACTCTTATAGGGGTAAAGGCCCAAAACAATGCCTCTGGTTTCATTTTAATATTTCCAGCCGTAATAATGCATTTTATCGACTTCCATTTATTTTGCCGTTGTTTTTGTATCACTAACAACAGTAATGGCATAGAACCGGCTCGCCTCGTGCAAGCAACATCGTCACCGCTCGGTAGACTTTCGTGCAAATACCAAAGAACGAGAGGTCCACCGTGCCAACTGTTAAGCATGCACTCTCGCTAAAGGTCTGGGGTTGCTTTGCGGGAGAATAGCAGCGGGTCTCTCCACTACCTCACGAAAGGGGCAACCTCGCGACAGGCCGAGTACAAAGCAATTCTGAGTGACAAGCCACTGACGCAGATGACACTGCTGGACTGTGACACGTGCATGCATGACAACGCTACACTTCACACAGCACGTGACGTCATGGCTCGCGAATGTCACTGTTCGGGTTCTTCGTTGGCCAGTAATGCGAATGACCTGAATATATACATTAACAACACAGTTGCTGCAAACAGCCCTGCTGAATGCCAGAGTTGATTGAAACGATCAAGCACGTCTTTGACATATCACGCGAGTATTGTGGAAGTCGTACCTCCAGCATAAAACGACGTATCGAATCAGGTCAAAGGTCACGGATGCAAATACTGGAGCAGCAACTCTACTCTTGCTACTTGCACACGTGATTGTGTAAAACAGTAGTGGTCATGCTTCAGTGGGCAAGATCCATTGAAGTATGTATCAGTTTAATTTTTAAATGCATTCAGATTACCTAGCATTTACACTAGCAGAATGTAATGTGTTCCTTTCGTTTTTAAATAATGTGGCAAATTTTCTTTCAGTGCAAGCGAGGCTTGCATATATCGTTTCACTAACAACGAATGAGCTCCTTGAAATACAATTTCCCCGCAATATAAGAAATCCAATCATTCACTCATCACGCGAAGTGTTTATTATAGCGTTGTTATATTAATATATTCGGAGTCGGTCATTCATCAGGCAATGCGTTTAGCAGATTACTCTTGATCACCGTCTTACACCCACGACCAGTTTCTAACAACATCGGACGATCCGTCATCCTCTCCCTATTCGACGTCAGCAGGCGAACCAAGAAACACTCTCCTTCTAAAGACACGCTCTTATATAGCGTGGTATCCAGTCATCGGGACTGTTCAAAGCGCATTACACTTCACTCCCTGGCAGACTTGCTCATTCTAGCGCCAACTCGACTTCTCGTGGAAGCATTCAACCACACTGCAATAACAGCGAAGAATATTCGTTCGTAAATTTCCACCACTAACTATGGCCAGGTACTCATTTGTACAGCTGGACGAACTTAAGCAACGTGAAATAAACGAAATTGCAGCACGAGGATTGGAAACCGACTCGACTGAGAACCCGATTCTCTAACCACGACGCACTGCCTAAGGAGAAAATCGTGTTCTTCTTGCTTTCTGACAGTGTTTCATAACAGAGTGGAATTGTCGAGAAAATGACAAAGGAATGCTATATGTCAATGGACAACGCTTACGGTGTTTGTTTTAGAGGTCACTAAAACAAGTACAATAACGTTGAATGAAGGAATGTTGGAGAATCGTGTGGCGAACGAAATATGAAAAGCAAATTCAATAATAACATAGCAAAATGCACGTGTATTTCGTATTTAATGTCTCATTATTATAGTTGTCGAATTCTCATTATCTTGCTTTAGCTTGGAACTACCCACCAGCAAGCTAAGTATTGTGGTAGGCACGAACTATTTGTTGTTTTCTCTCTCACGATATGCGTGTAGATTTGTGTGTTTTTAACACAACAGACTGAAATACAGCCGCCTTGCGTCTTACATGCACATCAATCTCGTCGAACCACTATATTCTAGCGTGCGTTTTTCGATGTTTATGATATTTGTTACATTTTCACTGCTGTCGTTGTACCCACAACACGTAAGCATAAAGTAATTTTCTTTTGTCGAGCAACTATACAAACAGTATAGTATGGTTAGTGTGCGTGAGTGCGTGCGTGCGTGCGTGCGTGCGTGCGTGCGTGCGTAGACAATTGGCAGTTGACCACTAGTGTCGAACTCTGCTTGCTCCAACCATCTGTTTCCACACATCTCTGTCCCTCTATGTCGTACGCAGCTCTGCGTGTTCTAGTCCCAAGTCTTCTTGCAGATAGTCGATGACTGTCCATGGCTGGTTGACACAGAATGGTTCATGATGCCGTTGCGTCGTTGCGTCTTTTGCAGTGCCCACGATTGACGTGCTTAGAAGCATATACTCATTCCACCGTTGTCATGTAATAGGCGCTGGTTGACTTTGCGTCGGTATGCAGACTACGATTCTTCACTGAACGGGTAAAACTGTCAATCGAAAGAACCCGGGTTCGAAACCTCTTGCTTCCGTTTTGACGCTTAGGCAATTTCGCAATGCTTCCTAGGCAGGTCTACCAGGGGGTGAAGTGTAAAACGCTCTGTTCAAAACTAACCTAGGTTTCTTCTATTCCATCAAAGTTTTATGGCAGAACTCAAGAATAACATCGTCCAGGTTGCCGTGCTTTAGAACTCAGGTGATCTGCCATCCTCCACATAGCTCTTTCTTCGATCAGGGACTTGTTAACCTTCTTATGCACTGCATGCCACTAGAAGAAGACCGAGCGAAAGGATCGAGTTACGATGGATCAACAACATCCGCAGGAATCTGGATGAAAAGAACACCAGCCTCAAAGATGCTTTGGGAACAGAACGTTTGATTTCACATTTTTGATTTGATTTGATACAACGCTGAGGAGGAGTTCTAGTGGCAATTGAATTCCTTACTGGAATATGGTAAGCAGGTGGGCTTATATTATACACTTCTGCTTCAAACGGCTCTTCTTTGAAACTGACATGTGTAATGACACATTTGATATCTTCGTCGTCTCATTCTATGTCTGACGGGCTACCAAATAAGTTGTGAACTTATTTGTAAATGTTTCCACCCATTGCTCTGCAGTGTTGCCCATTAGCAGTGTATTGTTGTTGATCCAACGTACCTGGGTCCTCTACCAACTACCTCTCTACCACGTAGCTGATTACTGAGCTTCCAACTGCAATTAATATGCGTGTTATCAATTTCACAGATGTTGCAACTCCGATATCTGCTTCACCTAGCTTTCTATAATCTGGAATCCGTTCTGGACTTCACATGTTTCTGCAAATAATTGGTTTTGCTCAGAGCATCCCAGTCGTGCAGTTCGTTGCTCAGAGGTGTCTGTGTCGTTCGA
Organism: Lamellibrachia satsuma; assembly: GCA_033239005.1. Lineage (NCBI taxonomy): Eukaryota > Metazoa > Annelida > Polychaeta > Sabellida > Siboglinidae > Lamellibrachia > Lamellibrachia satsuma. Next base: position 5,265,658 of record BSQZ01000039.1, read on the forward strand.
AGGTTGAGTCGAATTGTAGCGTTAGCAACGTCACGACCAGACCTGACGCTTGCTAACGTGCTATACTGATTGCACTTCACCACGCCATTCATCCACATTTTGCGGATCAGGCTTTAGTTATTTCCATCAAAGTTGGTAAATAAATGTCTAAAGCTATCATTGTCTCTTCCGGTAACTGGTGTTTGTGATCTAGAAATTTTCCGGTACGATTTGTTTGATAATGTTGGCAATCAGCATTCATTCACTGCATGTGCGGCACAATGCAATGTTTGCTACGGCTCCATTGTCCTTCACGTTGAGTAAATTACCGCCTCAACCCATCAGCTGCCATCGTAGTTGCGTCTCTACAGGCGGGGGCAGTGATAAGGGTTTTACCTCAGATGACCTCGTATCGCACTGGTGCTCCGTGAACGATACGGTGCACCTGAATGTGGAGCACTTCAATCACCTATTTATCCTGGTTCGCCACCAGCCCTTCTCTTAAACTTGGCAATGGTTTTATTCTAACTTTGGTGGACAGCATTTCTTTGGATTGTTTACATTTGATAAGTGTTCAAATACATCCAATGTTGTCAAACGATTACGTCTGATTGATTAATTGCTTATGTAGGATCAACATTGTCCTATGGGTATGTCATGTGAATACATACATAACAAGTAACATAACAATGAACACAGCACAAGATACAACGTTGTTCGTGTATCCTTAAAAGTCATAATCCTTTAGGCCTCAGCAGTAAGTTACCACGTCCTTGGTGCATTAGCGGTAGGTTATTTTTTGACCGTCTTGGAGAATTAATGGCAGCGCCAGGAAGGAGGCAGGTTGGCAGGGACTTCAACGCTGGTGCTGTTACCTATATCTATCCTGAGTTGTTATCTAGTTTTAGCTTGTGCGGGCGCTACTCCTGTCACAACGGCATTAACCCGGGGTGACATTCTCCTAGTAGGGTTGCCACCCAAAGATCAAGAATGAATCGGCGTTGAAAACTGTTGCAGGCCACACATACGGTGTGAGTTCCGTGGACTTGACCTCAGGCCAAAATACACGTTATAAATATCACGGGTTGCATACAAAGTATAGAATCATACGTAGAGAACATCCGCTTCACATGCCAAAGGTCGTGCTTCAAGACCCGAACCAGGCATGGGTATGTTTAATGTAAACACCTGGCTCTCAACAGGGACTGTGTATCTCTCGACCGTGGTTGATGAAAATGTTAATGCCAGTCCCATTAATTGGGGAAGTAAACGAACCACTGAGGACGACATGCCCCCGGCAATGTCAACTTAGAAAGGTCGGCTTGGCGATAATCTTCTGAAAAAAGGCTGATTAGTTGAGTGCGGACTCATAACACCATAACTGTCTACTAACCACAACAAATTATCAGTCAATACAACTTTGTCGATTGCCGGAAATAACTATGTACGCCATGGACGCTGTCTTACATATAAATACTTATTGTACCCGCCTTTGTGACTTTTGGCAACATTGCAATGGTAATATAATTAAGGCCGCTTAGGAATACGCAAATTGTTCGAATACCTGCTCAACCATATGTCAGGTTAATTGAACGTCTGGATCAAATTGCATGTAACAAGCAAAGGTTAATGTTGGTATCACACATAGTTCGTCATGCATGCATGCATGCGTTGTGCGCTTAAACTAATCGCCCACGGCATAGGTGATGGTGTAACCAACTAGAGAGAAAAACAGCTAGAAGATGGAGAGTAATAGTAGATGGTGAGATTTCAAACGGTAAACCAATTTTGACCGGGGTACCACAGGGATCAGTATTAGGAAATATACTATTCTTAATATATATAAATTATTATGAAGATGATATATCAAGCAGAGTAGTGAAATTTGCAGACGACACACTGGTATTCAGAAAGGTTAAACGAGATCCAGATAAACAAAGTTGACAGGACGATCTAGACAAATACACTATTGGTCAAATGATCGAACAAATGGCAAATGTTATTCGATTTTGGGAAATGTAAAGGACATTACATGGAAACGTGCTGACGACGACGTCACCGAAGAATATAAAATGGGGAATACTATATTAGGTAGAACCACAAAAGGGAAGGGTTTGGGAGTTACATTTAGTGCTGACAATGAAAGTTTCAGAGCCGTGTGGGATTGCTGCTTCAAAGGGTTATCACATTGTAAGGCTAATTAGGAGAACTATCACTTATAAGGAGAAACAAGTAACTGTACCTGTGTACAAAGCAATACTTTGCTTATTTGGAATATTGTATACAAGCATGGAGGCCGTATCGTGAGAAGGAAATATACAATCGTAGAAAGAATAAAACGAAGAGCAACTCAACTGATTCCAGAATTGAGAAACATTTGTTATGAAAGCCGCTTATCAGAATGTGGTTTGACAAAACTAGAGACCAGGAAACTAAGAGGAGACCAACTAGAATTGCTTAAACTATTGAAGGGCTATGAGAATGTTAATAGTAATATGTTCTTTAAAACTTAAAGGAGGCAGTAGAATCAGTGGACACAAAGCAGCATTAGTTAAGGAACAGTGTAGGTTGCACATGAGAAAGTACTCATTCTCACAGAGGGTGATAAGTGAATGCAGCAAGCTGTCGAATGATTGTGCTAATGCTAGCTGTTTGAATATGTTTAAAAAAAATTGTTGGGCTCTCCATAAGCCAGTGGCTTCCTTGTCCAATAATAATCTCCTTTGTGACATTTAGTAATGTATTGTTAACATAAATTTGCATGGGAATTTGTTGATAGCCATATATTGTTCAGTTACCACATAGGCTATTGTTAGGCAAGAAATACCTGTTCAATCAAACCTCAGTACACTGGATATAAAGACCAAATATTATTGTTCGTAGCATACAACGTATGCCGTGCATGACTGATTTGCGTAACAATAAATACTAATCACCTTTGTGATATTTCGAAATAATGTATTGTTCATAGAAGGGTGTTTGGGAATTTACTGATTGCCATACATCAAGTGGAGTTATTATGGTGACTATTTTTCGATAAGACGTACCCGATGAACGTCGGGCTCAAATTACGTGTAACAAACTGGATATTGTTGGTAGCATATAACTTATGCTATGCATGGCTACACTGCATGTACATAAATACATCCGTTGTGATATCTCGAATAATGTATTGTTCGTACAAGGTCGATCGGAAATGTGTTGCTTGCCGTACGCATCTAGTGGAGTTATTATGGCGACTATTTTTCGGTAAGACATACCCTATCAATCTCGCGCTCAAATTACTGGTTAATACTGGTAGCAGAAAAAAGTACGCTCTGTACGTGTGACTGCGTTGCGTCTACATAAAAACGTAGCATCCTGTGGGACTTATATCAATAATGTATTGGTGACAGATAGAGTGCAGATCGGATGTAGTTGTTACATTGAATATATTTCAACACGATTCAAAACAATATAATGTTTCACGAGATCCAGAGGGACGTGTGATAACGTGGGAAGGATCGGCCCAAACTCAGCGGGTCGCCTGGTGCGTCATATGCCAACTTTAGTGATGCAGTGATACGATATGTATTATCGTTAGGTGGAAAATCCCAAGGAAGTAGAATTGTGGCAGCATATGTTGCCGTACCACTTGACGGTTACTGAACAGAGTCCAGAGAAAGAACGCGCAACGACACCAGCAACACTATATTTATTTATCGTAGTTGAGATGGCGATGTTGTCAGTATTAGATATTTTGCCAGTCAGCTGGAGTACAGAATCAATTTACGTAATGAGTTCTACTGGAGCCTGCACGAACATCGTCTCTCTGTCTACATCTGAATCTGGGTCATTACTAAGCAAAGTCCTACTAGGATGTTGCACTGAGTGTTCATTTCAGAGTGTCCCTCTCTGGTGGTTTTCCATTTCCTTGCGTGGGATTTTTTACTTCCTCTGACATTGCGTCTCTTCCGAAAGACATAGGTAATGTGGGGTAGACGGTTGCTCAACTTTCGCAAATTTCGAAACGGCAGTAGGTTCTTTCGAACTCCGGACCCCTCGACCGAAAATCCGACGCTCTATACCACACAACCACCGCGTCCCACGGCATGTAATGACAAGACGAGTCAGGTATTTTACCATCATGCATTTTCAGATGTTAGTCGATGGGATGACAGGTCACCATCCATGTATAAGCATATGGCAGTACCAAGGCATCATCGCCAACTGTAGAACCTTCTTTTGCTTCTGTTACCGATATAACATCAATAGAAGCAAATTACTCCGCATGCGTGGCGAGAAACTGAGGTCACTCACAAAGGAATACACGGTGGCACTCTTCAATTAACTATGGTCCTTTGAGAAAGCACTTTACATTGAAAATCTTTCTCGACAACATTGGAATAAGAGCTTTCTCTTTCATCGTTCCAATTTTCTGGCATTCATTCACTGTTCGTATTAAGCCAACAGGAAACATAATAAAATTTCGCCGTCATCTGAGTCCGGTTTACGCGAACGATTATTTGGTCGGCCGACAGGGTGTCACGTGTAAACACTCCCGCGAGTCCGAGGCCAGCGTGTGGCTACGGTTGTGTCATTCAAATTGGAGGTGAGTCCAATTCTACTGACATTACTATATCACAATTTTGATGCAGCGGCCAATCAGCGACCAATCAGCGACCACTGCGATCATCAGTTGGTGCACCCGTCACGACCTAACATGAAAGCTCGAGTTGGTATTGGCGCGAGTCAATGGGTCGTATGTCACTCGTCTAAACGAACACAATAATTAGATAAATGCCCGCTGTCATCCGACACAGTGTCGCCCGACTAATTGGGGCGCAAGTGTAAATCATAAATAGCCTAACCCTTTTGTTTTGATGTGCCTCTGAGATCGGGGTTCCGGTGATTTTGGTGAGATAGAAGTTTACATATTGCATACTTTTATTGTGCAAATGTCGCAGATCTCGACAATTCGCACAAAACAATGTGACAAACATTATTACCAGCATCAGCGCTGTTAATTAAAATCATTAAAATAGTTTTTATAAAAAAATATTGATTACATTAAAATATAGTCTAGACGATTGGCTCGATATGAGTCGTCGTAAAATACCAACATTGCAGTGTAACTCAGAGAACATACATATGTCGACTGGCATGACAACTCCCACCTTTATTTATGTGATATGCAGGCCTACATATTGTTGTTAAGTGGAAAATCCCTTTGAAATAAAATCGTGACTCACTCAGGAGGGATCTGCCCAAACACGAGCAGGTCGCCTGATGTGTCATATTACATCTTTGATGACGCGATGTATGTTGTCGCTAGGTGGAAAATCCCACGGAATTTTTTAATCGTCACTCGCGCGCAGTATATTTTGCTGACGCCAGCCACTACATCAACACCACAAAAAAGATGCACTGCAGAGGATTGCTAAACTACAAGACGCGGCAGAATGGGTTACCTTGGAAAGGTAAGGCATTTTCCACAATTATTGCTATCAGATACTAGGTGGGGACGTTTACGACATTTTGCCAATACGCTGAACGCAAGAACCAACCGACGTAATGAGTTGTCCTGGAGTAGTTACAGATACCACGTTTTGTTGTTGAAATCCGTACTTTTAACTTTTTTGAAATTATTTTACAAATCCGCTAGGTACGACGGGGCAGAATGGGGCACACTCTATGTCGTAGGACATGCTAAACGCCATCTGCGTACGAGTACACGACGAGTCAAGTATGCTTTTAAATAATGTCAATTTTTTTAATGTTGATCGATGGGTTGACATGAATTCGCACCTTCCATGGCATATGGCTGCAACAGCAGCAAGAAAACAATACCATCTGTATATGTTTTTATGTTACCGACAAAGCAATGAAGGGCTGTCCGAATCAAAGACTCGTGTGTGACAAGGACGCATAGTTCACTCACGCAAAATATGTTCGGCACAATTCAGTGCTTCGAGAAAGCAAATTACGATTAAAATATTTCTAAACGTCGGGCAACTGGTCATTTAGTACAACATTTTGTAACTATTACCCGTAGACACGAAAGAGCTTACTGCGTCGGCTATTTGCATACAACGTAGACATGTTGAAATCACGTTAATATGGACACGTTTTATCCCCACTGTAGTTTAAAGTGACGTTGCAGGCATAATAGCATAATAGCATAATAAATTACTATATACAACATCATTCTCGATAGGAAAATTGTGATACGGTCCCGATTCGGGAGAGTAGATTGCCTTAAAAAATAGCGGAGTGTCTCATTACTTTTGTGATATAAAAACATCACCAGCGTTTCATGTGATGGAAGAGGCAATACTGGAATTCATTTGGCGGGCGTAAATGTGCGTTTCCCATATATGTGACAATATCTAGGACTGCATTACAAACATCAACTGCAACCGAATGTTTCTGATGATGTTTATGCCGAATACCATACCTGTTAGACGCACGTGCAGTGTGTCTGACATTTTCACTTGAATCGTCGACGCCTACATTTGTCTGCGCGTGTCATTTAATCACAATGGCATTTTATATATGTGGATGTAATTACATCGCATATTATCTCGCGATGGTGATCGATCAGGTGCCCATGTTCTTTCCAGGTATCTGTGCAATGCTACACCTTAGGGATTATTAACAGCATGATATTTATGCGGCATACAAAAACGTATCGTTGCGAATATACAACATCAAAGTATTTGAGACGTGTGATTAAATTAAATGACACCCACAGTTTGCCTATATCGCATTTTGCATTCAGCACACGCACTTAACCAAATTCACGTTGTTGAGAGATCATTATTATATGCTAATTAGAAGGATTTTTTATTCCGTGGGAAATCGGGCACCATTTTGTTTTTTTTTTGGTCATTTAGGGGGTCATGAACTCCGTCCACAGTTTACCAACATCACCTTTTCGATTCAGCACACCCAGATCACAACAAGAGCGTTTGTTGGCATGCTTTACAAAATATGCCTACGGTACATTTTAAGAGACATATTTGGAATTCGGCACCAGTCTGATAGCGGGATTACGATTTCCAAGGGTGCAGCTAAGCCGATAGCTGGTTGTACCGTCTCGTAATGTCGTGTGACTTCTGGTGACTTTGACGATAAGCTGTTCTGTTGTTACACCCTTATCCTTTCGCACCTGTTTTTTTTTCCAAAGCCAACTGTTCTGTTGTTACACCCTTATCCTTTGACACCTGTTTTTTTTTCCAAAGCCAACTGCTCTGTTGTTATACCCTTATCCTTTCACACCTGTTTTTTTCCAAAGCCAACTGCTCTGTTGTTACACCCTTATCCTTTCAGACCTGTTTTTTCCAAAGCCAGCTGCTCTGTTGTTACACCCTTATCCTTTCAGACCTGTTTTTTTTCCAAAGCCAGCTGCTCTGTTGTTACACCCTTATCCTTTCAGACCTGTTTTTTTCCAAAGCCAGCTGCTCTGTTGTTACACCCTATCCTTTCACACCTGTTTTTTTTTCAAAATCCAACTGCTCTGTCAAAAGCCAACCTTCATTAGTTCTCTCCTTTGCAATCACCTTCTTGTTGGTACTATCTAGCTTGCTGTCCAATCCACCTGAGGTTTGCTATATGGTCCCTCGTGTGTCCTTCCCTCCCCAACACCAGTTTACTCAACAGGCATACTGGTTGTTCCTTTGAATATTATTAGTTTATAAAATTGTCACGATGGTGTTAGGCAGCTCTTGACTGAGTCACTGTCAAGAGCTGCCGGATGCGTCAACAATTGGGCCGCGATTTGCATGCTGGGAGCATGTATCGCAAAATACGTCGCAAATGAGCAGTAAAGCGGCACAACATCCATGCTGGCGAGGTTTAGCTTATGTTCACTAACTTCAAAATAGGGAAGAAAAGCGGTATGTAAAATAAAGCATATTTTTTTTCGTGCAGAATATATGCATTATAGAAAGGAATTCGCAGTGGCGTAAACATGTCGTGTAAATGAAATAAACAGTGTATGTTGTTATGCTCTTGCGATGTGAAGCTTGTGCGTGTCTAGGGCGTATATATCAACAACTAAACTACCAGTGCGGATGCGTCTGGTAGTTTAGTTGTTGGTTTTGACAAAGGAAGTCAGTTCCTATGATGTGCGAATAACATAATATATCTTCACAGTTTTTAAGACACTTTGTCAAGCAACTGGCGAAGCAGGTTGAATCGTTAGCTGATGGTACACAGGACCGCCCAAACTCTGTGGGACACGATTGAACTTTCTCGTGGAGGTGTGAATCATTATGAACAAATATCGCAGGTAAAACGTAGATTTGTTTTGGGAAAAACTTATTTTTACTATACTCACACTATATAAACTTAATGCCGACCTCCAACTGCTGACTTTCTTGACAACGAGGCACACAGTAGATATAACATAATGGTATGATATAAATATCAGGGATTCGTGTTGGTATAGATTAATTAATTGTATGCTATACTAAAGAAATCTTTCTTACGTTTTCTAATTGATGAGTTTGATAACGTACATCCTAGTTGTAGCAAACTCACAGTTCCATAATTGGCAATAGATTTTAAAGTTGGTTTCGTTCTTGTTTACTCCAAATCAGTTTATTTTACCTCCATGTGAGTTTGTTTGTGTGCATCATTTATATTCTTTTCAAAGCTATAATTTCAGTAGTTACCACTAGCCAAAAGTCTGATTCAGAACTTGAATGCAATTTCGTTTACATAAAAATAATAATAATATACTAATAAAATGACTTCTTTGGCGCCAATATCGTCAGAAAATCCGAGCTTACTGGCGCAACAAAAACAAAGGATTAGTCATTCTCGTGATCACGTACAATGCGAAAAGTCGTCAACAGATGGAAGAAGCTAAAGAGGACTGGCAATGTTTAAAATATAGGTTTTCAGATGATGGCGAAATGAAACTGCATTTTTGGGTTTAACGCTGTCGGGGAGTTGTTGCGGCAACTGAGTAAGTTCTAGTGCCAGCGTTTGTCTCTCTCTGGGAACAGAAAGTAAATTAGAACCACACGACCGAAATTGTCTGGGCTGTCTTGCTGGAGTGAGCATTGAATGTAAATATGCAGGTTGTTTGGTGGAAATGGCTTGATAGGTAATTGTATAAATCTTGAAAATAATGCGATATCACACAGGGAGCCAATGCAATGATTTTAGAAGTGGCACTGAGCGAGAGAAACGAGGTGATCGTATAACTACACTAGCCAAACAACTTTGGACACGTTGAAGTTTTTTAATATCCTTGATATCAAAATTGTAAAGGAGGTAATTGCAGTAATCAAGTCTGTTGCTAACAAGAGCTGCTGCAATTGTTTTAGCAACAGAAAGTGACATCTACCGGTGAATACGACGAAGGTCACGGATGTGATAAAAACACAACGACACGTTTGAGAAATATGTTGTCTAAAATTGAAATTGTTATCAAAGACGATTTGTATCGGGGGTAGTCAAAGAAATGTAAATATGTGTGTCATCTGCGTAAAGGTTGTGATCCAAGTTATGACTTTGGATTACAGAGCTGTGCGGCGTAGTGTAGAGAAAGAACAGCAAATACCCAAAAACAGAACCCAGGGGAACACCACATGAAGTGGGGAGTGCGGCTGTGAAGCAGTTCGCTATCTCTATGATTTGGTGTCTACCAGTTAGGTATGATGAAAACCAGCTCAGAGCTGTGCCATATATGCCATATCACAATGATAAGCGTTTAATAAGAATGTGGTGATCTATGGTATCAAAGGCAGCAGACAGATCAAGCAAGGTAAGTGCTGTTAGTTTGCCTTTGTCAATGTTTAAGGTAACGTCACTGTGTACTTTTAAGAGAGCAGTTTCTGTAGAATTAAACTGTTTGTAAGCTGATTGTGACACATTAGATAAGTAGTAGTGTGAGGTGATGTGACACCTTAGACGGCTTGCTACGACATTTTCCAGTATTTTGGAAATAAAGCTGAGATTGGAAACAGGCCTACAACAGGCTTGTTAACAAATGCAAATGCATCTGAATGTGCATTCAAATGCTTCCGTGAAATTGTAAATGCATTTGCATTTGCATTTGAATGCGACCCACAAACTTTTTATTTGGCAAATGCACAATCAAATGCGCAATCGAATGCATGCGTAATTCTTTATTATTGTTAAATTCACTTTCACGAGTTCACAACATGTCATTGGAAAAAGTGCTCTGTAGTGAGCAGTATCCTCAGCAGATTATGAAATCAGTGTCTGACCTGTGAATCCACTTTCTCTTTGAACAAGGGCTGTGTAGGTCAATGGTCAACTGGTCAATAGTTCATGGCTGAGCTGTTATTCATACAACATGAAAATACCAACTGGTCTATAAGTTGATGGCTTCAGAGATTACCTGTTCAATGAAACAATGCAGACAAATGACTCCTTTGTGTTGTGTTGGCACTGTTGGGGGTGGGTTTGGGTGGCAGCTCATTGGAGGAGTAAACATTAGCAATGCCAGCCCTAAATACTTACAGCCAGAGAGACTAATCTAATCAGTAGTAGCTGTATTAATCCACCAGGTTATCATCCCAATGACCCCACCAGTGGACAGTATGTTGTCTTGGATTTCCCTTCCATTCTGGGCTACCTGAAGGATTGGCCTTTCATTCCCTGCCATAGTTCCCAATAAACTGTTAACTGTCTACTCGTCCCTCCCATTTCCACCCCCTCTTCAAGTCTAGAACTGTGTGACTCAGTGTATGACTCGACAGACATGTTCATGTAGTGAGACTGGCATGTAGTGGGGCTTAGTGGTTACAATAATGTACTACTATATTTATTAAATAAATGTGCTTGTGTACGTTATGTTGTTTGTTTCTCAAACTAATACAAAGCGTTAAAATAAAGCCGAAACTTTTGAAATAAATTCAAATGCATTTGCAAATGTGTAACCAAAACATTTGCATTTCAGTGCGACCCCAAAACATTTGCATTTGTATTTGAATGCGTTCCTGGAAAATGGCATTTACATTTGCATTTGAATTAAGTGAAATATTTGCATTTGCATTCAAATGAGTTGACATACATTTGTTAACAAGCCTGGTCTATAACTGCTTAGATTTTCTTTAGACAGAGGTGCCTTCTTAAGAAGTGGGTTGACATGGGCGTGTTTGAAATCATCCGGAAACAAGCCAGAACAGTGATGCATTTGTAATAACCGTTATCGGTTTGAGCAATGTAACAAGACATGCTTTCAACAGTATGGTTGGTAGTGGATCAATATCACAGGACTTATTTGGAGGACATTATTATTATTATTATTATTTTCCTCACTTCATCAACATTGGAAGGTTCAAGCGATGCAAGTAAAGAATTTACTCGTATAGAGTCCACGTTTACAATACTTAAAGTATGACCTGATAAAGCAAAACGGATAAGATTGTTCTTGGAATGACTAGAGAACGAGTCACATAGAGACTTCATTGAAACACGATTAGGTAGAGATGGAGCAGGCCACCTGTGTAGAATTTGATTTATGCAGTTCCATAGCTGACGTGGACTTCCAGAGTTATTTGAAATCATATTTGTGTAATAATCCGATTTAGCTTTGGCGATTTGTCTGTTGCAGTAGTGACACTGTTTTGAATAACGCGACCTGTCCAAAGACGAGCGTCATTTGCGCCATACGCGCTCAAGATAACAACAACGCCTTTTAGATTGTAAAATTTCGGGAGTCATCCATGTAACGGGTGGCTTTTGTGACACAGATTTGGATCGCACATGTGCATGTTTGTTAAGTAAAGCCTCGAGTACTTGATAGTACTGTCCACACAAATCGGATAGGTGTTCGTTTGGATCTCCGATTATAAATCTGTATTCTCCTGATACATACTTAGTTGGTGTACTTATTCAGGTCCTCTGCCTTTTTCAAATCTTCAAATGGTCTGACCTAATCTCGAAATTAGGGCTAGGGTTATATAAGCTTCAAACATATTCGATAATGTTTACTACATCAGTAGTAAACATTTCGTCCGTAATACCTATTTTCATGTATGTATTTTCTATTTTCAAATATGTGGCAGTTTAATTTGTCGCTGATAGATGGAATAGTTCCGTGAGAATAGAAAGAAGCGACAATTACACTTTTGTATATACAAATCAAAGTAGTTTGTTTGTTTTTAGAATCATTACCACATGGTAGAAATCATTCATAAACACCAATAAAAACTCTACGATGACAATATGTTCATAAGGGCCTTCAAATATACTACGTTTTATGAAAGTATTACTAATAGGAAATGTTGCTATTAAAACTAGCATTTGATTTTTTATTATTGTTTCAAAGCGGCCGTAGAATTTTGCATTCGGTTGTCTGTGTCGCCAGCCAAAGGAACTATTTGTGTCACGTCCCTCTTGAGCCAAGAGTTGCCATTGGTGTATATCAATGATACCATGGTTACGGGCGATATTATCAAGTAAAGATAATTGTATATACAATTCTCCCAAAAAGAAAACGTAATTCTTGCTACGTGTTGATATGATAGGTATTATTGAATATACATGTGGTAAAAATGTATAATCTTATATAGTTCAAAGAAACCACTACGTTCGTTACCGGACAATTAACAGCACATGTTATCTACTTAGATTTCAACACACTTTGATTATGTATCAAAGATTGACGCTTGCAATCAATCTGTTTCATGAGCTTTTGGTTTAAACTCTAAAAGCATATAAAATAGGTTGTTAGTAGTGTTAACTAGAAAAAAGTTCCCTTACAAAAGTAAGCATACACACACGCACACACACACACACACACACACACACACACACACACACACACACACACACTCACACACACACACACACACGCGCGCGCGCGCGCGCACACCTGGTTTCCTGTATTATGTAGCCAGTCAATTCGCAATGTCCGTGCACCAAAATGTGCTAGATTTTCACATGGATGTTTAAAACGACACCTTTGATAATAATGCTATGAGGCGTAAATTCTTGTGCATTAATGGTAAAGCCGGTTGGTAAATCGTAGCGAAGTGGTTAGAACAGCGTTTTTCATACTTTAATTCTTTCATACCACGTGCGTTGCTTCACTTCACTCAGCTATATAATTAGATTAATTAATTAATCAATCAGCTATATAATTAATTATAATTAATTAATCAGCTATATAATTAAGTACCTGTCAATAGACAATGTTGTGATTTCAATGATGGAATTATAAGTACGAACAGCATGGTTGGATGCTTCAATAGAAGTTGAAATTGTGTTTGCGTGAACAGGTCTGCTGGTGGCAAAGTGAAACGCACCGTGAGTAAAGGTGTAATTTGAAAGTTTTGCTTTGGGTACGTTGCTAAAATTGTGTTGTGAGTCGCGTGTTATTTGACTTACAGCGGATCAATCGTGCGGTGTACGCTGGTCGCAAGTCAATAAAACTCGAGTCGCTTGCTGATTTGGCCAGCACAACAGTTGTTGAAGCGATTGTAAATTTGAATCGCGGTGACATGTTTGTTGCACAACGTGCACTTATCTCTCTGGCGACACAAAGTCGGGTTATGTACGCTAGTCAGCAACTCAACAAACCTTCAGTTTCGGAAACCGGCGGAAAACCACACTAAGTGAACGTTGGATTTAAGCCACTGCACGACACAAGGGGCGCCCATGCATGCAGGTTAAGAAAACAACGTTAGGATCGCGGGCGTTGCGCACACAAATTGCGACATATTTGGTCGCAAAGAGTAATAGAATGTGGACTTACCTAATCGTGAAAATCAACAACAGTTCAGTAATGTACGCCTGGTATTAGAAGCGGGACGCGGTATAAATTGAATGCCTTGCTCTGCTTCGGGTAATTACAATTCCTGCATTCAAAACGCGAAATGAGGAAGAAGACACGGTAAAATATAAGTACGTTTTTCCATATTACAACATTTCGAAAATAGCCGCTGTGACGTGCAATATGCACGAGAGCTTAGTCGTATCTCTATAACTGGCATCATGCAAGAAACGTCACATTTTCTTTACTCCTCAACCTGGTCGCTGTTGACATTGGGGCCAAAATGCACAATTTGATATTTATAAATTATATCCTGCTCCTTCTACCATTACCGCTCATGCCTCAGTATTAGTTATATATGATTTGGCTAAACAATAGTCGAGCTGGTTGTTTTAGCACCCTTGCTGGGCTAGATATATAGGCCGACCCTCTATGAGTCCACAACAGGATACTCCCTGTGTGTGGCTATTAGCTTATCACCGAAATAACACATACTTCTAGTGCTAGTGATTCGAGTTCGACTAGATGTACTCAATGTTTACGAAACGGCAGCCCTGGCCGCCGGTACATGTACCTCCTGGTCACGAAGCAAGCATCAAGCCATTGAGCCACCACGCCAGTTCATTATCCCGTTTAAATTCCAGTAACAATCTACATACTCATTTTGTACCGCCTACGTCAGGCATAATACAAAGGGCTGACCGATCTCTATTGTCAATATCAACAGAACTATTGAGAAAGGTCAAAAGGTACGTTTTCAACTGACGTTATGATTCCTACTTACTTACTATACAAATGATCTGTCGCATTTAAATTCTATTCGCAGTGCCACCAGGGCGAGTGACAGTGGCATGAACAGTATTGCTATAAAGGATAAAGTCATAATAATTATTACATATTTGGAGTATGGCTTGCCTGTGATCTAGGTTGTTATTAGTCTAGTTCTTGGGTTACGTCCACAGTGCCCATTCTTTGCTAAGATTGACTTGCTGTGTTCTGCACAGATATCGGTGGTTTGACTGGTCAAGATACGAAGCGGCGCCGGCGAATGGAGTAAATATGTGTTCGTTGACGTTCGGTCCTGTTTTCTAGCTATAAATTAAATAAAAATCATGTTTTAGTATACTCATTCGAATATGTTTATTATACAAGAATAAACTGAACTGTAGGTAGATTTTTAATAAACAGATAAGGTAGATAATTATTATAATATATTAGTTCTCGTGGCAACATCCTACTTGCATCGTTGCTCCCACTGTGAGTTGGATTATGTAGTCCAACATTGGATGTCAATCAATGTCCAAGTGGATCCTACTGTATAACGTTCGAAACCAATCTAAATATATTATCCTATAACAGGTCAAGTGTTACTACCGCAAACTATTATGTAAACCATTACCCACTGTGATATATGTTGGTGTGTGTGTGTGTGTGTGTGTGTGTGTGTGTGTGTGTGTGTGTGTGTGTGTGTGTGTGTGTGTGTGTGTGTGTGTGTGTGTGTGTGTGTGTGTGTGTGTGTGTGTGTGTGTGTGTGTGTGTGTGTGTGTGTGTGTGTGTGTGTGTGTGTGTGTGTGTGTGTGTGTGTGTGTGTGTGTGTGTGCGTTTGTGTGTGTGTGTGTGTGTGTTTGTGCGTGTGTGTGTGTGTTTGTGTGTGTGTGTGTGTGTGTGTGTGTGTGTGTGTGTGTGTGTGTGTGTGTGTGTGTGTACGTGTGTTACGAGATTATTACCAGCCCAATATCTTGTAACACTCGTGTGACATCAACAAACAGTGTGTTATTCCCGTTATGTAAAGGCTTCACGAAGCGTTCCGAACGAAGGAACGTATACGGACGTCTGACGAAGATTAAGTAACTTAAATAATCAAAGAAAACACGCAAAGAGTTGCGTACAATCACGTATCTATGCCAAGCCACGTGATCGATCGCGTTCGAAGTTTTTCAAACGTCAGATGGATATTCGAAACCGTGTAGCCGTGTGTTATCTGGATGGATATATCATGATCAAATGCCCTAGACCAATCAGATAGTTATACTACCGTGATATGTCCATCCTCTTAAGACGGATATGTTAAGAAACTGTCGCGGTGTAACTCATTCCGTGCAGATACTTGTGTACTGCACAGGTCAGTAAATATGTCGTGTTACGTGTTACGTAAATTACGTAACACGTAAACACATGCTGTGTTGTTCGCGCGAGCGCGCGTGCTTAATTACGTAACTGTATGAGTCATTTGTCTCGTTTGAAATTAACGTAACGCGATTTTGTACACACATACCAGTTGCACTAGTAGTAGAAATCAGGGTAAGTTTGATGTTTTCCTTGCAATATATTTGAATTATCGATGCAAAAGTAGAAGCAAATGGTGCGTTGTGTCGACTTGACAGGGATCTATTTTGGAAAGTATTACAAATAAACTAACCAGTGCATTTTTATCTAATAATAACGGTATAAGACATAATAATGAACAGAGTTATTTGTGACGACGCTGCAAACTATCAGTATATAAGACTAACACATGTGTATTTGCATTGTGCAGTTATGTGACTGGTTTTTCGTCAAAACGTAGACAAATGTTTTGCTTCAAATGTTTCCTGACCTAATAATCAAAGAACATAGATCGTGCGTTGGGTTATACTTTACACGACGTAAACAATCATTCTTAGATGCACGGATCAAAGTTATGGTTAATTACTCTATCGAAGAGGCTCTTCTCAAGATACACAATATAGAGACAATAGCAAAGTCACAGCACTCACTTTACTAGATATCTCAGCTGCTTTCAATACGACTGATCATTCAATCGCTTTACAACGCCTTCATTTCTGGCTCAGTTCGCCGATGGTTTAAATCATATTTTTCACACACCAAATTATTAACATATCTGGCACAATATCTTGCCCACAACACCTTCCATTCGGAGTCCCGCAAGGATCCGTCCTTGGCCCTGTTCTGTTTAGCTTATGTACTACGTCTCTAGTCATTATTAATCATAATCTCAGTCATCGCCTGCATGCTGATGACACACAGGATTACATATCATTTCAAAATCAAATGCACAAGAACACGTTTCCACCTTAAGCGACTGTCTCACTGACATCTTGTTTTGGTTGGAATCAAGTAAGCTGAATCTTAACCCAGATAAAACAGACTTTATTATTATTTGCACTAAGCAACAACGAAATAGGGTCATCAACCAATTACTAGTTAAACTGCTTGGCAGTGATACATTCCCATCAGATGCCGTTCGTAATATAGGTGTTGTCTTTGACAGTGACTTTCGCCAGCATATTTATCAAGTATGCAAATCCTGTTTCTACCATGTTCGTTGTCTCCGACGAATTCGGCGTCACATGTCTTTATATACTGCTAAAACAATATCAACAGCACTAATTAGTAGCCGCCTTGACTATTGTAACTCAGTACTAAACAACATTGCTAAAAGCGACTTGGCTAAATTCCAACGAGTACAAAATTGTTTGGCACGTGTGGTACTCAAGGCGCCTCTTTTTCACCATCACTACCAATACTTGAACAGTGACACTGGCTTCCTGTTACTTATAGAAACATTTTAAACTGTTCACTCTTACACATCGTGCTCTATCTACACAATAACCACCCTACATGACTAGTCTCCTGCATTTTTCAAATACCCCAGCTCAGATCGTCCATTTCACAACATTTTATTGTTCAGAAAACTAAATTTAACTATGACAAACGGGCTTTTTCTGTCGCTGCACCTAGGGTCTGGAATGAACTCCCCGTCACCTTGAAAATATCTGAAACTTTAGCTACTTTCCAACAAAAACTCAATACATATTTATTCCAAATTGAATTTCCACCGTAAATATTCGGTTGTCCTGTTTTGTTGCGCATCTGAGCACAGGTTACTGAGGATACAAGCGCCATAGAAATTAATTATTGTTGTTATTATTAATCGTATTGCACCACGTCCCTGTTTGGTTATTTGCAACGACCCTCTACTTCCATCCATTAATCACTTGCTTTTGATGTGTGCACCCTAAGGTTCCCTGTGTTTTGTTTGATATCAGTGTTCTACGTTGGCCCTCAAAAGGTTCTAGTCAGGTGAATCTACAACTTCCAAAAGTCACTGTTCCGGCAACAAATTTACTAGTCCCCATTTTACCAACTGCACAATGCGTGACCGCAAACGGCCCGTATAACAATACATTGGCATCAAACCAATCAACAATTGTATTGTCAGCTGACTACTAATTATGATGTCAGGAAGATATTATTCTGATCATGGGTAAGCGATTTCAATTATCAGCTGACTGTTAACCATTTCTGCAATGTTACTCAAAATCCGACTTAATTGCAGCTGCAGCTGCAATGATATCATTGGACGAATCTTCTGACAAAACTCATAATTAGCTTCACCTTCTGATTCATAATCAAACTGAGAGTCGCAGCCATCGGAATCTCCAACACTTGGACCAGCGACGTGTACCATAAGCGTACGAATTTGCGATTTTTTTGTTTTAGTTTTGTCTGTGTGAACATTCTGATCGTTATGTGGACGTAAGCGTAATTTTAATCATGTGACATGTGCATAGGTTTGATCTGAGAAGTATGGCGTCTTCTCGACTGCATGACCGTTTTCGTGGTTAGGTTCGAAAGTTAACGTTTTGTTTTTGATGGCTCTACTAGTCTAGGTGGCCGTTGCCATGGGTATTGCCAGAAAACAAACGATCGCTGAACTCTACTTAGGGACTGCTATTTCGCTTTACGTTCATGTAGGGTACATTGACATTGCGTTTTTTCTTTCGGAATTTGCTGTCGGCAATATCGGCAGCCCCTCTTGTCGGCCCAGTTTCTTTCGCAAGCCATCGAAACTGGGTAAGCCAGATTTCGTTGGTGTCTCTAGTCAACTATTTGCTTTTCTGTCAAGCATGTTGTGTTGAAACGCAAGAACAGTTTGTTCCATCTTTCTGTTGGTTAGCTTACACATATTAACCCCGTAGCAATGGGTTTGTTAGCTTACACATATTAACCCCGTAGCAATGGGTTTGTTAGCTTACACACATTAACGCCGTAGCAATGGGTTTGTCATTTACATATACTTCTCAGATAGATTCCAAATCCGTCTTAACATTGTAAGATTTTTACAGACAAAGTTACGACACAATCAGCTGGCCTCTATAAAATACATCTATGCAAAACATGTTCGTCTTCATTCTATCCGCATCTCATATCTTAGGAGTTGGGATACAAACTCTAAGTTAACACAGCTGTTCTATCTTTGCTGGCTTTCGAAACAGCATATAACATTACGTCGCCCTGATCTGAAACCCGCTGTCGAGACTTGCTCTCTCGGCCGATTCGAACGTGCTTTACCATGCCTTTTGTTGTCCAACATAACATAATTTTATTAACATTAAACAGCCCTTGATAAATTAAGCAAATCCAGTTATCGACCACTATGGTAACTCTTTATCGTTTCTCTCATTTGGACGATATATATTATATACATGGACTGGGATTAGGCGCGGTCCCATAATGACCGACTTAGGACGTTTGCCTTCTTTCCCTAGTCTAGTAGTCGACGTTCCGAATGACTATATCTCCCACTAAACAGCTGGATTTGCAGTGTTTCCACTGCAATCGATAATCACCTACTACAAGTTACTAGATTAGCTGAAAAGCAAGTTACATTGCCTTGTTGTTTACGAGCTGTTCACTGGTAGGAAAACACACTGGTTGAATATCTCTGAACTGTAGACATGTTGGAATGCTGTTTTCAACTGTATCGTTGAATTTACCAAAGCTCCATATCCTGTCCTTGTTATTCTAAGTGGTTGAAGTGTGTTTGTTCAGGCTGACGCAGATATACATATTCATCTACTTCCGTGTAAGTTACATTAATAATTAATGCACGACTGTTGAGCGTAAGATTGGTGTTATGCATGTGTATCATGAATCCTCATTGACAGCTTTCACGATGCAGGTCATACCTCATTTCAACAGTTCAACTCATCTTCTGACATAATTGCAATGCCATCTGCAAAGCGACAATAACCTAGGAGTTTTACATTTATACTGTTTATTGTCCTAGTCAGTTTAGAATACATGGGTTAAAAAAAAGATTACTCATAACTTTACATAGTAGCTGTTTCACTGATGTATATGTTGTTGCTGACATTAATGTAGATGTATTCCATTACATGGTTGGGTAGATTTCATTAGATTGCATGTCTAATTAGTCATTTAGTCAAACATATAGAATGACAAAAGACCACATACTAAATGTACCTCGAAGCCAATACTTGTTTAATATATGGAGCCAATTATCTACAGATTGTGTAACCGCTAGCAGCGTGAATATGTTTTTAAAAAAAGGTTAACACGTATCTCAGGAGGGCGGGTTATACATAGATGATGAACCCTCGATATGCCAATGGCTTCCTAGTTCACTTGCCATCTGGGCTTTCCCTTGGATGGCAATCTTGTTCAATCTTGTTAATATGAAACCAATTTTTGTAGATCACGAAACCAATAGTTGCACAATACGAAGCCAGTATTATACAGAAAGGCTAATTAGTATTTAATATGCATTTAATTTATAGACATCAAAGGCCAGCAAACACAAATCCCCATTTCGTTTCTCTTTGCGCGATTCAGCTCCAATATAGTCTCCTTTACAACTTTATGACACATGAAACTAATATCTAAAAAGGCCTAATTAATATTTGATATATATTTATTTTATTAACGTCAAACAAGAGTTTCAGCTCCAATAAAATCGTCAATTTCTACTGAGTGCTTAACGTGTTTGTCATATCGGTCTGGTACATAATTTTGTATTTAACAGTTTAAATGTCCTCCAGTCGTGTAGAACTCCGCATACCCAAAAACATGCATGTACGATTCATTCAACCTTTAGCAAGCAATGTACGCATGGAATGTAAGTGAATGTAAGTGACTGGGGAGAGTACACCAATCATCTTGCCTATAAAAAAGAAGTGCTAAAAGTGATTCAAGAAATTTCATACTGCGCGCATAATACATTTTTATTTAATGAAAATCTTAAATTGTTAATTTAGCATTGTCACCGACAAACAGTTTGCGTTTTCGTCGAGTTGTACAATTTCTTTTTCGAGACAATCAATAAGGAACATGCTCCCGAAGTTAAAATGGTATTTTCGCCCAAACAAACCGGATTCTATCTTCGTGAAAATTGTGATCTGACCCCCATTCCACTTCCTCTTTTTTCTCACTTATTTCTCACCGGTATCCGCTTTGCTGCGTTACGCTATATATAGATCTATTCGAAGGTGACCCCTGTGAGTAATGTGTGCACAATCACGGCCTGCCGCGACCGCAAGTCCTCCCGACCTATTTAAAGCATAGCTTTGGCTAGGTGCGGCTCACATTTATCGTCGCGCCGTCAGTCAGACTCTAGCTCAGTCGCGTCTGTGCCAGCTCGATAACCGCGACCTCACCGGTTGCCTAGCAACGGCAGCTGCGAGACCGGGGTGAGAAGAAATCGCGCACCACCGCGGAGGCCAGGCCGCAATAAAAGCTCGCTCGAGTCGCGGTGACTCATTGTGATTCGGTGGCCGTACGCATTGCAAGTGTGTAAGTAGCGCCCACCACGGTACAGTGTGTGAGTAGCGCCCACCACGGTACAGCCACTTTAACTGATCGCCGGCTGTATATAAACAAGCGCGCAGATCGAACGGCGTCGTTTCGCTTGGCTCATCACGTCGGGGTGGGTCGATAGCGCATAGCGTAGTAGACTGTCGAAACGAGACAGCATCGGCTGACATCAGCGGGACTGTCGAATGATGGACGCTTTGCCGAGTCGAAGAAGGAATACCTGGGTAGATCGCGACCGCCTATTACGCCTGGCATTACGCCATATACGGTATGTAAATAAGGCTAGTTGTTTGTTAACTCGGTGGCGGGGCGGAGACACACGCTTCGTGAACGTGGCTGGGAGGATAATGATAATTAAATCTTTGTTCGGGCGTGGAGTCCCGGCTGCTACGACAGGGCTGTTATTGTTTGTTCAGTTAAAGAAGAATAGCCCATCCCCAATAGGTGATCTGGTCTACATTTTCGGAATATAAAATTAAATGATACGTTTAATGTTGTGGATATAGATGTTAGAGTCAGATACAATGATCAGATAAATTCCTCGTTTAAATATATTTTAAATACCATTATTGTTTTCGTTTTTTTTAAAGTTGTAAATATCATTTCATTTAAAACGGTTAATTATAATTAATAAGAAACATTTGCCATATTTGGGGTATATAAGTATGACATTTTGTTTAGGTAACTTAACTGTGTGTGTATTGTTTGCTTTGGTTGCATGAACGCGCGCACATAGTGCTCACAGGGCGCGCGCACACACGCACGCACACACGCAATGCGCGAGCGCGCGCACATACAGTGCACACACACACACAGTGCACACACAATGCACAAACACAGTGCACACACACACACAGTGCACACACACACACACACACACACACACACACACACACACACACACACACACACACACACACACACACACACACACACACACACACACACACACACACAAACACACACACACACACAAATGGTGTTATGTTTTTACACATATTTTACACATACGTGTTATGATTTTACACATATATTCGCACAACTAGAATTAACACCGTCGACATGATGCATTCAACTGCAGTCTTCACGTGGTAATGCAGCATACTAATGTAACATATATATATATATATATATATATATATATATATATATATATATATATATATATATATATATATATATATATATATATATATATATATATAATATATATGTTATGTACTAAAAACATGCTTGCCGTTTGGAAAACAGGCGGAGCAACGCCCTCTGTCATTAATAATGTCGCTTGTACCCAACACGTCGTGATCACGCAATGTACAAATACGTGGCACGGCATAAGCCATTAGTGTAGCTTTTGAACAAAGCGCACACACATGACCTGACTAAGCAACGAGTGTAGTTCTGAATATTGCATGATGTACCATAGTTTCGCTCTTGAACAATGAACGTTCGTTCGTAAGGCCTGCCTAAAATTAATTAGCGTAGTTATTTAATAATGCGTGATCATGTTTGCACTGTGCGCAACCTCTTTTAAGCTTTTTTTCGCAAACAAAATGGTAAATACGATAATAATAAAACACTTCTATTGTCGTAAAATCCTCGGGAGACCCAAGTTCGGCAGCGCACTAAAAAGAAAAGGGGTTAAGCAATTCATAATCGATAAGCGGTTCCAGATGTAAACAGTTGGATTATTACGCTGGGGAGCTATGGAGGATAAGCAAGTTTAAACAGGTGGGTTTTTCGTTTACTGCGACATTTTTTATATTTCCTGCATACTTGACACTAACAGAGAGTGAGTTCCACGGAGTCGGTGCAGCAGCTGAAAAAGCTTTAGTTCCGACATTTGTCTTAATACTGGGAACAAAAAGTAGATTAGAATTAGATGGTCGAATTTGTCTAGGCTGTCTTGCAGGGGTGAGCAGTGTATGTACATATGCTGGATGCTTGGATGAAAGTGCTTGATAGGTAATTGTACAGATCTTGAAAATAATGCGATATCGGACAGGGAGCCAATGCAATGATTTAAAAAGAGGTGGTACTGAGTGAGAGAAACGTGAAGATCGGGTAACTACCCTTACCAAACAATTTTGCACACGTTGGAGTTTCAATATATCCTTGAGGACAATAGTGTGATAAAGGGAATTACAATAGTCAATCTACTGCTAACAAGAGCAGTTGCAATAGTTTTGGCGACAACAAAAGACATACACCGACGAATCTGACGAAGGTCACTTGGGTCCGGGTACATTTTCACGAGTACAAGTACATTGGTGATGGCTGACTATAAGTACATATTGTATGATATATTAAATTATTAGTAATAGCATATCTTAAAAATAAAACTTATTAATTAATTTATATAATTCAGGAACAAATGATTATGATCAGACATGTGGCGTGATAATAAAATAATCAAAATATAACCATTAGACAAGTACTTTAACAGACTCCATTTATTGGTCTCGCCCCAGAATTACCCATGTAATCAATGTAGTGAGTCTACTAGTGAGAAGATTTCTCCAAACTGGAACAAAGGGGTTGTGTGCTAATTTGAATAAAGACTACTGGTGCTGTGTGACTTGAGTCACCTTAGAAACAGACTCAGCTAGTTGTTAACACTGTCCCTTGTACAAGCAACAATGACATTTTAAGGCTAACTGATGACATCCTGGCATAATTAAGCAAACACAAGGATTATAGCCTGAACTGTTCACTAGCATAACTGTTTGCTTAAGGCTAACTATGGGTTTCTGACTGGGAAAGGATACTGACTAGTGAAGCCTTTAGTTAATTTTGTTACAGCAATCAGAAATTATGTATTTGAACATTTCAGATACTTTATGGAAGTATTTAACTAAACAAATATGTTCATTATGTTAACTACAAATACTTGATAAAACTGTAATATCCTTTGAACCTGCTGTTTCCCTCCGATCTGGTTCGGAATGTTTCGTTCAGATATGTCAAATTCAGCATTAATTATGAACCATCATGAATTAACGTGTCTTCTTGACACAAATGGTCAAATGACTGCCATTCAACCACCTAATGGGCAATGGCTGCTGATGAATAGCTTTCACTTATTCTTTGTCATTTTATAACTAACTACAGGAATTACAACGACAGCTGCTGGATCCATTCAATGCACAGCCTGCGTCTTCCAATAGTTCACAATTCGCATGCTTAAAACGTCTTAGCGTAGTGTGCACTTATGACAACTATATATATATATATATATATATATATATATATATATATATATATATATATATATATATATATATATATATATATATATATATATATTTATTTATGGCTGTAAGCTTTTTGTCAACCGTCGAACTGACCACATTAATATTCCAAAACAACTCTATCGTGAGATTTCTACAAGATGGAATCCTTATGCAGTCTGAGGATATACAATACGGTTTTCCTTGTGATTTTATACTATGCATTCTGCTAACTGGGATCCTCATGACATTATGTAAGCCTGTCTACTTCAGTTAGTCTTGATCTTGTTCCCTGTGTATGGTTGGTGGAGTCACTCTTACCAGTTTATCTCGAATATTTCTTGATGCTGTTGGGTTTAGCCTCCTGTTACGTTTCCCATTGGCGACCATGTTAACGTTTTGCACGATTATAAAAAAACGGGACCATCAAAAATTCTGAAACTTCTTACCTGCCGTTGTCATCATCTCAGTGACATGCTGATCGAGTTTAGTCAAAGTCTCATACTTGTAACTCATTTAAAATGCCTGAACGTGCCATACCCGTCAATTTTTACCAATCTCTGCATGAATTACTACGCACACGTGCCTTGTTGCGAAAAAATTGCCAAAAATCCTTCCGCTTATTGAAATCATCTAAAAATCCAGTTACATTGCCAACATGTTCTACTAGCAAACTTGCCAATGTGCCTGGCTTAAATGCAGTTATATCAGATGATATGATTTTTTTAAATAACACATCTAAAATTACTGTGCCCTACACACCAGGAAGTCTAACTGAGGCATGATCCCTGTTGGTGATGCCAAATGGCGCAGCCAAAGGACACATCACTATGCCCACCCAGCTATGATTAAAGTTCCTGCGTGTGATCATGCAGTTATAAAGGAGGGGTTTAGGACGTGTCTAAAAATGTCGGGGTGGGTCCTGGTAGTTCGCAGAAAAGCTCGTAGAGGTGCAGTGGCCAGTTGCATGACACAGGCCTAAGTAACCTTCCAGCCCAAGTTAGACTATTTATCACTTAGGTGGCACTTAGCCAATAGGGGTGGTTGCATAACAGGTGCCCAGCTGAGTTCCTGCCTAGAGTAGGACACAAATCCTGGGGCAACCCTGAGCAGCCCCAGCATTCTTAGGTGTTATTTAGGCAGTGTACAAATGGTTTGGACGATTCACAATGTATATTGGCAGATACATTTTAAAGAAATTGAGCGTGCAGGGATTACTTAGTCTTTAGTCCTCTTGAAATATATAATATTAAAAATGATGATATTCAGCTTTTTTAATGTTCTGTTTTCGAATGAGTCATCTTTTCAGAATCGTTGATGCAGTTTGCGGTGATTTGGAGTTTAATATAACAATAATATATGCTGATACTAATTATTCACAAATAGTTTTTTTTATTACATAAAGGCTAAATATTGGATGGTTGTATATGTTCATTAACAGATTTTACATAATTCGTAGGAAAAATATTACTAATAATTATAATAATATATATTTTATTTGATCCCGGAAGACTGTTCTTCACAGCATATTAAACAGTAATAACATTGATTAGAATGTTAAATAAACAAATAAATGAATTAATATATCACTAATGATAATTATTACTTTTAAATAAATATTGCACAATATAATAATAATACTATAATAATTAATAAATATAATGAATATACATCAATAATAATTAATAAAAACAATTGTAATATATCAAATAGTCAAATTAAGCTTTTTAAGCATTATCAACTAACATGAATAAGATTGCAGAAATTATTCATTATTAAATAACAGTGAGTACAACAACTCTCTGTCTGCTTCATAAAACTTTAATCAATATAGTTGTTTTAATGGTGGTGGTTACATTAACAAAGGGCAGTGGAATTGCTAATATAATTTTAAACACCCCTAGGCTGACCCAACTGCTGCTGCGGGCCTTGGCCCTGGGGCCATGTTATATTTACATATTTACATGATTAATGGGAAGATTTGCCCCTGAAAAGGGGTAATCTGCTTATCGATTAGTCCTGCCCATGACATCCAGTTGGGTGACATCTGGGAAGCAGTCATGCAACTGCACCTAAGCATCTGCCCAACTAGATGGAACCTTGGGAGTTGGGTGTAGATTTACCACCTAACTCCGGTGCCTGTCATGCTACCGGCCACAGAAGTATAAGTCTTAGTTCGAGTTTTAACCACCAAACTGAAATAATTGTTGCATTATCGAAATCGTAATTTTGTTCAGGAATTCTGGACGACAGATGCGATTTACGTAGCCGAACACGATACAACAACAGGAGAGGAATGAGGTACGTGCACACTTTTATTTAACGGTTTCCATCATCCTAATTGTTGAAGTTCGAACAAACATTGTAGTGAACTTTGAGTATTAACAAAGACAGAGCTGAAACTACAGTTAACATAGCCCACATTGCATTGATGTTGCCTAGAATCGTAGATATGAATTATATAGATCTAAGGTTTTGGGAAAACGGCAGATTTCGGAGGGGGGGGGTAAAAACCTGGCGTCTTTGTGAGGCATCAACGGTCGACGTCACGAGGTGTCCTCAGTTCTGTGAACCGGGAAGGCTGAAAAGTTGGCACACTTGAACGTCGTCGCCTCTAGATTCATGTTGGATGATGCTGTGTTGGCGTTCCGTCTTGGATTTTGAGTGTTCTCGTTCGTTTCCATTTAGCAAGTATGACTACTATTTACTAGCACATAATTAAAATCAGATCTTGACTGTAGCATTTGCAACTCGTGTTAACATTTTCATAACGTTACTTGTGAAGACGTTCTGTGAGTTAGTCATTCTTGGTCAGCATTATTGCCATTGATAACTGAGTAATACTGTTTTTTTAACGAGAAACGGTGACACTGTTTGACTGGGTCACAATGACACATTTGTTAACCAATCCCACGTACGGTATGTACATAGGACAATCAATTGTGTATAAGGGTGTATAAGGTCACGCCGACACGGGGAACATTAGTGGGCACGCCGCTCGTTTATCATACTAATGTTGACATGCGAAACTGAATATGTTAGTGAAAAAACACTACAAGGGAGCAGCTAGTTTTTTCAATTTCGTCACTGAGAATTTGTAAATACGTTACATTTGTCGGGAGCTAAATACAAATTGATTTCGAATACTTTATTTTTAGTCTGTAAAATATGTTCATAACATATACTATAACGGAAGTCTATATGTTATGATTTATGTAGCTTCTCGAAACACATCTTTTATGTATTGGTTGGTCAGCCCGCGGTCGCGCAGTGTACAACAAATGTCAACGTCACGACATCCTGTGTGTCAACATTTTATTTATTGATTCGACATTTTACTTTTAGTGATTTCCCGAAATGTGTTAGTGCCATGGCCATGGCACGGAGTTACACAACACACATCAACTGCATAAATCCAGTGTGGCCACCACAAATGCAAAGGCCAAAGCCAACAGCACATACACTCGAACGTACGCACGTACATTTTGTTCATGACAAAATCAATGATAATGTGTTATGTTACGAACAATTAACACATCTGTCCTTCATTAAAATAATTACACATGCATTTATTTGCATAGATACGACATGATGCGAAACGGTCCCGGCAAATCTTGTTGAATAAAATTTGACAATTCATTTAAACAAAGTGGGATATTGAGGCGGTTGCCCGATTTTGGTTTCTGGTTTATGAAATTATGGTCAGACATAACTGCTACATGAAAAGAAGATCATCAACGTATCATTATCTCCACTGGTTGTTAGTTTGCTTAAGCATAACGTTACATCTGCGCTCAGAGTAATTGTATAGACAATATTAACAACACGTACGACACATATCGGCTAACAATAAGACTTCGGGTGGGACGTGTTTGTGACGTCATTGCCCTGATATTTGTGACGTCATTGCGATATGTTTGTGGCGTCAATGGGATATATGTTTGTGAAGTCATATGATTGTGACGTCACTGTAACGCCTGAAACTGGTAGATTTCGAAATTGGCCATGTAGATGTTTTATATTTTTAATTATAAGTTCTGAAAGCGGCAGTTTTACTTAGGTGAATGATTATTTAGTCAGTTTTATCATATGTTGTCGTACAATATACATTATTTATGTATTCACACGTACGACACCTGTTGGCTAAGAGTGAAACCACGGTTGTGGGACGTCAAAAATATAGTGCTAATGCGCATGCGTCACAAATATTGTCTATTCAATACTTCACAACTTGGTTGCATCACACAGGGCTCCACACGATAGCGGCTGTGGAATTGCACGCCTGCTTGAACTGTTCATACTATTGAAAAAACATAATCTTATTTTAGAATCTTCGTTTCAGCTTTGTACAGCTGCTTACGTTTCACCATTCTTCTGATGGAAGTTTGGGTTGGGTTGGATGTATTTAACACAGGTCTACACGTGGTTTTATGTTTGCTATCACCGTGTTTTCTGTGGAGTGCATTTGTTCCAACAGTAACACAAAGTACCTAGTGAGAAATTGTACCGCTATGAGATGTTATAAATATACTGCTACACACCTCGACTATTGTGCAAAGTGATATATGGGAACAGTTTGCACTATGAATAGAATTATATAAAACATACATTAAATTAACGAGCTGAACACCAATACTGCGAACAACGGGTGGAAGTGCGAAGGTGTGGAACGGCGAATGGTACGCCAAGACACCATTGTCATCGCCTGCATTGTCGTTAGGTCGTTAACAGTTTAAACGTCCCCCGATTTAGATCTTTTCGCTCGTCTTGTTTCGGACTGATTTCGCGAAAATCAACCCTGTTTAGTGTCGACAGCGACATTCTAGCCCGATTGTACAAAATGTGCTATTTAGTTTGGGTGTTTAGTTTTCGACATTCCAAAAGTGGGTGTGTTGGCTGTGCCAACTGCACGACTCACTGCTTTTGGAGACCGTGCGGTCTGTAGAGTGACACGTGCTATAGTCTGTCAGACAGTGTACTGATGACCCGCCCCTGTAAAAACGGCGTACCCCGATTAATTGTGGACTTTGACCTATATACAACCGTGTTATATGACAATATATTAGATACCTGTCAGAATACTGGTAGTGCTGTACGCAGCTTTAGTAACATTCGCGGTTCCTTCATCAGCTTTCCAATGAGATGTTGTCCGGTGTCATGTGACTTGGATGTTTATTGTCATATGACACCGAACAGCATCTCATTCGAGCACTGATTAAGGAACCGCGAAGATTCCGAAAGCTCCGTAGAGCACTACATGTATTCTTGCTTACTTTTAATATGTTATATGACTTTCTATTTTGATTTATGGCATATATATATGTTTTTCCTGTCCCCACACGTCTCTTGTTTCAGTGTTTCTATGTGTTCACCTTCATGTGTATGCAAAATAGCTATGCCAGACACAACTCTTTCTAATCGGTTTTCATAATGTAGCGTTTTCCATACAGTCGTAATCAGTGCCACCAGAGATTTAGTTGTTCCCAATTTAAGGATTCCATTTCAGCTTACTTATCTTGAAAATGCTTTAAATAGTTGAACGCTCGCCCAGTCCTCTTCATCCCGCTGGACCATAAGGCGCTAAAAAAACTTCGGCAGCCAACACATATTGGATCAAATTCGATCCAGGTCTTCCCAGGCATCTTCATATCTTCTCCAGGTCTTCCCAGACATCTTCATATCTTCTCCAACAGTTCTTCTCCAGGTCTTCCCAGACATCTTCATATCTTCTCCAACAGTTCTTCTCCAGGTCTTCCCAAGCATCTTCATATCTTCTCCAACAGTTCTCCAGGTCCCAAGAGGTCTCCCTCTTTTCCCGGGTGGTGTCCATTTGAGAGCGGCGCGTGGAACAGTATTCCTGTCCATTCGGTGAACATGGCCAAGCCATCTCTACCGTCCCTGCTTTACCTCATCTACGATATTGTTGATGTTGAAGCAATATCATTATTGTTGGTCGTGTTTTCCTGCAGATTACCTTGGCAGACGTCATACCTACAGCGATGGAGACGAGGGCTAGATAGCAGGAGAGGATACGCACTATGGGGGTAGTAGATTATAGTGGAGATGTCAGAGTTTATATATCAAGCAGTGACGTGAACGTCAAAGGAAATATGTGCACCTACACAAATGAGAACGGATGTGACGTATCGGATGCTGGTTTGTCTGGCTGCGCAACCGGATCCGATGGTACCGACGGCGAAGTGCTAGTCTCAGCAAAGCCACGAATATCGCCTCCGCCTGGAATGTCCATCGACGACGTCAAGTTGGCGTTCATGCATCAGCTCCACCTGGCGGGTGTGATGCACTTCAGGTTGGACGAATCCGCCCAGAAAGCAGACCTGATGAGGGCGTACCGACAGATTTTTGAACCGATAGTCATGTTGCAAGCGCTACCGCGGGGCGCCGCTTCGAACTGGTGTTTCCGCAATGGTTCAGTCACCGGATACGTGGCAACGGCCGACAATTACAACGGTAATCGACGACCCAGAAAGAATAACATGAGAGGACCCAAGTGTGCCCGACGTCGGCTTCAGCAAAAGAAACTACACTCCACAGCAAAGCGCGGTCGACCACTGGCCACCGACCAAGCGCGGTCGCGCTGCCGGATGTCCGATGCAGAAAGCGATCTTGAACATCATGGGGACAAACCGGGCGGGTATAAAACGGAGTCGATGCGCCAGAACATATCTGACCCTATGCGATGTTTGAGTTCAGACGCACATTCGTGTACGCCTGATGGTATGCATACAGACGTTCAAAGCCTTTCGTTGCGCGAAGGGATACAATTAGATGCCCATTCGTTGGTGGTTGGCGGTGATGTATACTCATTAGTGGACGACCGTGTGATGTCGATGTCTTCTTTGTTGTACCAGCATAAGGACATTGCCAGACGGGGCGAAATGTCGCCAACATTTCGTCATGTTCACGCGCGCCGGCGGAATTCGCCGCAGAAGTCTTCTGCCAAGCAGAAGTCTCCTGCCAAACTGAGTCCACAAAAGAAACGAGGCAGCGGTTTGTTGCAAAAATTGCGTCGATCTGTGTTTAAAAGCAAGAAGTTCACACAAGTGAAGCGGCCTATGTCATGGGGAAGGAGCCGCGACGTCCTACCGGAAAGGCCGGCTTTCCCGTCTTTTCGCAACGTTAATTTCCCAGTTATCGCCCAGCAGCAATTATCGCCACCGGGACCAAACAGCCGCATATCGCCATCGAGGCTCGCCGTGTGGTGCGATAACGACAGAGCTGTGGCATTGAACAGCGACGAAGAATCCGGGTGGATGGACGATGCGTACGACTGTAGAGGCGCTGACGACCAGGATGCAGTGCCGGAACTCGTGATGCCAGAAGTGGCACCACATATCAGCAACATAGGAGGCGTGCTCACCCTTCCGTGTGCCCGCAAAGCAACAGTGAATTTAGCTGATCAAGCTTGTCCATTCCAGTTGCCGTCGACAACATCAGTATGTGGTAGTCTTTTTGGTGCACCGTCGACGGAGAGCGACAAGAAAAATCAAGCGACATCTGGCTTACCGTATCGCGATTCGCCGTTGTCTAGTAGCAGCGACATGATAAGTAACTGGCAATGGTTGGAGCTCATTCCTATAATCGACAGCACAGCGGGAAAGAACCAGCCGAGTTCTAACAATGATACGTCAACGCGAAGTGCCCCTCCTTTGGTTGTCACGCTCGATAACGACGAAGGTGCGGCCCCTGCATCATCGTGCCACCGCGCCAAATCACGCAGACACCTGGTCGTCTCAAACATGCTGCAGGTAATCGACTTGCCTGTCGTTGATAGCGAAGTCCGCCTCACAGTACAGGATCTGTTGTGCAAAATTGAAGACTCGCAATGCAATATGATTGGTAAACCTCTCGCGTGCACTGCTTCCTCTGGTTCACGCTCGCAGTCAGCAACGAACTCGTGCCGGTCAGACCGGTTGATATTGCCGAACATTAAGCCGGATACGTCATCGAATCAGCAGGATGAAGATGAGCAAAATGTATATACCGATCACAACGAATCGCGTGTTGGGCGTGAAACCGGGACAGCGATTGGGAGGTCGTCCGACGTTGCGGAAGAACCGTCGTTGTTTTTCCATCCGTGTCAAATACCCAAGACGGTGGACAACATGAAACCGCGTATATTAATCCGCCTAGTCAATTCGGCGCCAGCCGTCGATGGGACAAATTCGGCAAATTGCAAAAGGTACCAATGCAGAATAGAAGGCAACGATTCAACGTGTTCTCGTGTCGGTAGTTCTCGCGGTCGTACTATCCACAGAAAGAGGAGCAGAATGCGCATGAAAATGCCGCGAAAACCGATTGCAAAGAAGAAGAACAGCACAGGTCCTAGGAACTCGAGACGTGACACTGTTGCCACTCGGAAAAAAGTGCTCGCTGAAGATGCGCTTTTGGTGCAGAGTAAACGCCGGACGATCTCGTCATTACCTTGCGATAGTTGGACGCACGCTGAAGCAGCCCACAGAACTATGCCAGATGACGTGTCCACTGAAATGGATTGTCCGTTAGTGTGCGTTGACCAGCAACCCGAAAATGTATCACTGACGTACCCGGGAGAACGATTGTCCGACAGTTCTGAGTCGGATGGCGACAGGGACTCGCCATCGCCACCACATCCGTCAATTGTCAACACCTGCGACATCGGACCGGAATCAGCGCCTCCATCGAACAATCAGGGACCAGTGACAGGGCGGAAACCACAAGGCCGGTTAAAAAAGCGACGAAAGACAACACCTCGTGGCTCTGCCAAGCCAGATGTGAAGAAACCGCGCGCGAAGAAGGCAGTCCAGTGCTCGCCAATCGCTGGCATTAAGACACTGAAGCGACGAGCGCGGAGAGGCTCCACGCGGAAACGCAAGAGCGTCGACGGTGATGTGGAGGCGGCCGCTGAACAAACGACGGCTGACGGGACGCTGTCGTCAACGTCTCGCAGCGGTAAGTGCATTGTGTCGACTCGGTAAATGGTTTGTGTGCGTTCGTGCGTGCGTGTTGTACGAGATGTGTTTAGTCAGTCATTTCGTAAAACGGCCAAACTATTTAATCTGTCACTGTACACCGCGTAGTAATACGATTCCCACAGAAGTCTGCTTAATTAAGGAAAAACATGACGAAGGAAAATAACTCGATACGTTGTATATTATGCAATTCAATTGTTACTGAGGCTTCTTTTGGGATCTGAATTGTCTCTTAAACCTTAAACCATAAAAAGCCTACCTCCCACACCAAACCCATTTTAATGAAACGTGTTACGCCCATACGAGTCACGTGCAATGTAAACAGTATGTGGTGGGTTGCGACAGTGACAAACACGCGTAGTGTGCTGTTGTGGTGCTATCACCCCAGCAGAGATGGGGTGATAACACCACAAATGTAATCTATCATGAATGTACTGTTAAAATAAAAAATAGTTGGGATCTCGGAAATAGAAACATGGACAAGAAAATTGTAATTGTCACTGTAATCATTGTAATTGTCACTGTAATCATGATGACGGTTACTTTGACAGTGTAATCGAGTACGATTACGATTACTTGGTATTTTGAACTATGTAATTGAGTACAAGTACAATTACTAAAAAGTCGACGATTACACACGATTACGATTGCTGATCATACCTGATGCACAATTTGTCTACCAGCATATTTATTTTCACAGCTCACTCCTGGAAGGCAGCTCAGACAGCTTCGATCATCTAAACCAAACCAATTTTTAGTTCCCGGCGTTAGGACAAATGTCGGAACTAGAGCTTTTTCAGTTGCTGCACCGACTCTGTGGAACTTACTCCCTGTTAGTGTTAAGTATGTAGGAAATATAAGCAACATTTCGCCGTAAACTAAAAACCCACCTGTTTAAACTTGCTTATCCCCATAGCTCCCCAGCGTACCAATCCAACTGTTTACCACTGGAACTGCTGATCGATTACCAATTGCTTAACCCCTTTTGTTTTGGTGCACTGCCGAGTTTGGGTCTCTCGAGGGTCTTAACACAACATAAGTGTTTTACATTATATTGTATTGTGTTAACGCACTGTTCCAGATAAACTGGGAACAATGCATTTCTGTTCCCATAGAGTGTGAGGACGAGCTGCCGACCATCAACCCACCGAAGCGACGTCGCGGAAAGCGACGGGCGTCGAAGTCTAACGCGAGCGCCGTTGATGCCGTGACACCCGGACAGGATGCCGAGCGGCTTGCCCACGACTTTCCGCTGCATAACTGGCTCGAGAACAAGATCAACGAACTGCAGCGGAACAAGTCGGGCACGACGGGCCAGAAGCCATATTCTGCAGGCGTCGGTGGCGCCGCCAACAAACCGAAACGTACTTGTGTCCTCGCGGTCGGCGTTGACCAAGATAAACAGAATGGTGCCAGTGTTTCCCTAGGAGAGCCCCGAGCCGTTACTGGTGACGGCGGTAGCACCAATGGCACTGCCGATCAGAAGGTCACGGACCCGTGCACAACCGAAAAGGTCATCAGCGTGGGTGATACCGACTGTATAAGCAAATTAGTCATATCCGATGTCTGCGGAGGGACGAGTAATGCTCCGTTCATCGAGCAACAGCCAGACTCCGGCAGCACAGAACTGCCACTCCTGACTGAGCAATCGAAGGCCGAATCAGATGACGCACGCAAAAACGAGGCAGCGGCTAGCGAAACGGAATTAATAAGGTATGCTAAATAACACGTTACCTAAAATGTTTATATATTACAAGCACTGTGTTTTGTGTATTGACAACGCCTGGGTAATTATTTTACCAAGGCAGTGATGATTTATGCCATTTCAAGCAGCGTTATTTCTTAATGAGATTCGTGACTGCCTACCTAAGCCATGTGCATTTAAACTATTTCATTTCTTTTGTATTTAACATTATAGTAACTGCACATCTCTGACATCGATTTGTTGTGAATTGCAAATTCACATAGATGACGGTTAGCTTACTCTTACACACATGTTGGCAAGTAAAATTCATTACCTCCAAAATTAATAAAATTATATACGATTGAAATCAGGCATTACTCAAACATCGACATCGTTACAGTAACATAAAGCAGCGCATATCTGACATTATTGCTCCACGCCTTTCGTTTGTGCCACAAAGGCACACAGAAAACTATTACGATACAGGTTAAGTTAATCGTCTTCGTGCCGTCTGGTGCATAATGCAGAAACAACATATCTCCAATTCTGTCGGTACGCAGCTTGTTTGGCAGCCTGGCCCCAGCTGAGGTGCACATCGCGTAGTTCTCCTCCATGTTGTTTTAGTCGTCCTCGTTTTCGTTTTCCTTCCGGGGTACACATCAAGGCTGTTTTGGTTGTCCTCTCTTTCGTTTTCCTTCCGGGGTACACATCAAGTCTGTTTTGGTTGTCCTCTCTTTCGTTTTCCTTCTTCTGGGATACACATCAAGGCTGTTTTGGTTGTCCTCTCTTTCGTTTTCCTTCCGGGGTACACATCAAGGCTGTTTTGATTGTCCTATAATTCGTTTTCCTTCCGGGCACACATCAAGGCTGTTTTGGTTGTCCTCTAATTCGTTTTCCTTCCGGGGTACACATCAAGGCTGTTTTGGTTGTCCTCTAATTCGTCTTCCTTCCGGGTACACATCAAGGCTGTTTTGGTTGTCCTCTAATTCGTTTTCCTTCCGGGTACACATCAAGGCTGTTTTGGTTGTCCTCTCTTTCGTTTTCCTTCCGGGGTACACATCAAGTCTGTTTTGGTTGTCCTCTCTTTCGTTTTCCTTCTTCCGGGATACACATCAAGGCTGTTTTGGTTGTCCTCTCTTTCGTTTTCCTTCCGGGGTACACATCAAGGCTGTTTGGTTGTCCTCTCTTTCGTTTTCCTTCCGGGGTACACATCAAGGCTGTTTTGGTTGTCCTATAATTCGTTTTCCTTCCGGGCACACATCAAGGCTGTTTTGGTTGTCCTATAATTCGTTTTCCTTCCGGGCACACATCAAGGCTGTTTTGGTTGTCCTCTAATTCGTTTTCCTTCCGGGGTACACATCAAGGCTGTTTTGGTTGTCCTCTAATTCGTTTTCCTTCCGGGTACACATCAAGGCTGTTTTGGTTGTCCTCTAATTCGTTTTCCTTCCGGGTACACATCAAGGCTGTTTTGGTTGTCCTCTAATTCGTTTTCCTTCCGGGGTACACATCAAGGCTGTTTTGGTTGTCCTCTGATTCGTTTTCCTTCCGGGGTACACATCAAGGCTGTTTTGGTTGTCCTCTAATTCGTTTTCCTTCCGGGGTACACATCAAGGCTGTTTTGGTTGTCCTCTGATTCGTTTTCCTTCCGGGGTACACATCAAGGCTGTTTTGGTTGTCCTCTCTTTCGTTTTCCTTCTTCCGGGATACACATCAAGGCTGTTTTGGTTGTCCTCTCTTTCGTTTTCCTTCCGGGGTACACATCAAGGCTGTTTTGGTTGTCCTCTCTTTCGTTTTCCTTCCGGGGTACACATCAAGGCTGTTTTGGTTGTCCTCTAATTCGTTTTCCTTCCGGGGTACACATCAAGGCTGTTTTGGTTGTCCTCTAATTCGTTTTCCTTCCGGGGTACACATCAAGGCTGTTTTGGTTGTCCTCTAATTCGTTTTCCTTCCGAGTACACATCACGGCTGTTTTGGTTGTCCTCTCTTTCGTTTTCCTTCCGGGGTACACATCAAGGCTGTTTTGGTTGTCCTCTCTTTCGTTTTCCTTCCGGGGTACACATCAAGGCTGTTTTGGTCGTCCTCTCTGTCGTTTTCCTTCTGGGGTTCACATCAAGGCTGTTTTGGATATAGTTTCGTCATTCTTTCGTAAAACATGGCCGACCCGTCTCCATTTACTTGCCGTGAGCAAGTCATCTATGTTAAGTAGTTATCTATGATACACGTTCATATTTCCAGACACGATAACAAGGTTGACAAACCGCAGACCAGCGGTGCGTCCACCGGCGAAGCTTCTGTTACGGCTTCTGACGAAGCCAATTCACCATCACCGCAGCTAGAAGATGGCGACATACCTGCTCTCGTGAAGGTAATAAGCTCGTCTGATACGGTTGCGGAGACAGAAGAAACAGGGAACAGCAGAGCTGCGTCCGAGTCTAACGACGCTTCAACACCTCCACTTTGCGATGCTGTGGACAATCGCGAACCGACCGAAGCAGATATTCTCACGCAGCTGTTGGAGTGGTCACGCGAAACTTCCGGTCAGTATGGGAGATATGCATCATAAGTTGTTAACAATGATTGTTTCATTATTGATGACGTACTTAGTGATGATCCTCGTGTCTCTGTGTAATTCACGATCTAGGCTGTGCGTTTATTTTGGACATTGCGCAAAATTGTGAAAGTGGTATTAGCAGACACTTCTCCGGATTGTAGGCATAATATTTTGACACAGCGACAACGCGTATATATCAAACTATTGTATTATTATTAAATACGTCATTATTTTGTTTATTTGGCTTATAAGTATACACTTACAAAATTAATGCAGCCCTTTGCTATATATCGTTATATTATAATCGGAAAGGCGACTCATAGTTTCAAAATTTTTTTTAACGTGCACATAACACCTTATTGTTATCTTACCAACAAACGTCTGGTACTATTGGTTTCAGTTCTTACAATCTATGTTGACTATCGTAAATATGTTGACCGTGCATTTAATTCCTCAGGTTTGCTGGGCGCCAAGAAGAGCGCGCCGCAAACGCCTGTGCTGCGTGTGAAGCCCATACTTCACGATCTGTCGAAAGATCCCACGCCGGCTGATGCAGTAACTGCGGTAGACACCAAACTGCCCCCCAAAACCGACGTTCTCGGTATTCCCACCGTCACAACCATGCCTTCTGCCGAGCCGGTGGGTCTAAACACCGCACGGCAGCTGAGGTCGGTCGTTCAACCAGTCGTTCCGCAGTCCGCGGTAGTTCAACCGATTCTGTTGAAATCTCAACGACCGACCGACCCCGTTCTGGGCGATTCGGAACCGATACCGCTTGTGGACAATGCGGTCGACAGGAGCTCGGTAAAGGAAGCCGATTGTGAAAGCCACGGATCGATTGGAGAAGAGCACGAGGCTGCAGCACCAGTACCGGCGCCATCGCCTACCCCGGTGTCGCGCTTCAGTGATGGATGCGAGTCGCAACAGCCCGACGACATGTGTGCGTTGCAGAAGGAATACCAGCAGTGTGCGAAGGAGTTGCGGGAACTCGACCGGATAACGCTGCTGAAGGACAGGGAATGTCAGCTGATCGAGGAGCGACGGAGAACCGTAACGAACCTGCTGCTACGCATCCGTAACCAGTTTGAGAACGGTTCCAGCCCCAAACGTCCGACAGACGTGAACGTAACACCAAATGAGATGGCGTTAGTCACTGACAGGAAGCCCGTAGCGCGTGTGTATTGTGAGCCGCCGGAAATTATGTTTGCCGATTTGTTGCCTGATTACAACGAGAAACAAAAACTCGTACCTGCTCACACGAATGTTTCGCCTTCCATGTGCAAGGTGTTACCTCGCGGTAGCCCTGTGCACGCGCATACGAAAAAGGCGACCGGTTTTAACATGACTCGCCAATGCTCGTCGACCCGTGCAGATCCGGTTCCCGATTTGAATATTTCCGACCAGTCATCGAGTGCCGTTACGAAACAGGTTTCCGGTGTCACATGGACGCCGCCTGTTGCGTCAGAGGTAAAACTTCATTTTAGTGGGCATAATACACACGTGCAGCAGGACGGTAACTCACGGACGGAACACGTCAGCTGTGGCGCAGTTGAGCCAGCATCGGTTGTGGGCGATAGTACGGCAACTACGAGAAAGCCGCCGGTGTCCAGGTGGCCTAACGCAGAAAATCGCATCTCCGACACAGGTAGCATTATCCAGGGTACACCAATCACGCTTCGCGACAGCGCCAACGTAAGCACCACTGCCGCCAATAGTGATATGTCGTTCGACGGAGCCGCGCCACGTGCGCGCGACATGTATGTGATCGATTTGACGAAGTGCGAGTCACCTCCGCCGACACTGGTCGACAAATGCGCGAAGGATAAGTCCCGTGGACATGCGGCTTACCGGGTGGCACCACCAGGCAAGCTGGGTCCGACGCCAGTTGCCAGAAGAGATAGTGATGGGGGACGTGTTGCATCCCGTTTGGCGACGGATCAACCGCCGCTATCGCAGAACCATCGGGCCCGGTTCATGCCTCCGCTGCACAACATGGCTAACCCGCCGCCACCGCCGCCACCGCAGCCACCGCAGCCACCGCAGCCACCGCAGCCGCCTCAACCTTGCCAGCCGTCCACCGGCTGGACGGGCAGGCGCGACAGTCCGGCTATTGGTTGCCTTCCAACCCAGAAAGACCCCGTCAACGGCCGTTACCATCTCGTGATGCAGCCTCAGCGGTTGCCACCGCAACAGCAGCAGCAGCAGCAGCAGCAGCAGCAGCAGCAGCAGCAGCAGCAGCAGCAGCAGCAGCAGCAGCAGCAGCAGCAGCAGAAGCAGCAACAACAACAGCAACAACAGCAGCAGCAACAACAACAACAGAAGCAGCATCATCATCAAAAACAGCAGCAACAACAACAACAACACAAGCAGCATCATCATCAACAACAGCAACAGCAACAACAGCAGCAGCAACAACAGCAGCAACAACGGCAGCAGCAACAACAACAACACAGGCAGCATCATCATCAACAACAGCAGCAACAACAACAACAACACAAGCAGCATCATCATCAACATCAGCAACAGCAGCAGCAACAACAGCAGCAACAACGGCAGCAGCATCGTTATAGCTCCCAGCCTACCGTCACAGCCGCCATGGTCCGTCCGCAGCAACACGCCGAGACGACGCCATCGTTCCGCCACGTCTACCGCAGCATGCACTATGGTACCGGCCCGTCATACGTCCGTCCTACAGTCCTACCACGAACGTCGATGCAGGAAATGCGTCCAAGTGTGCCGACGACGCAGCCCATCTACCGTACCCCGATTCTTCGCCACGGAATGATGCCATTGCGTTTCAAACACTCGTCACAGTGTCGAACTGCAACGTCTCCAGCGATGCATCCCGCCGTACCGCAGCGCCGCCACCCAGCGACAGGGCCATGGGAATCAGAGCCGTCTCGACCTACCGGCAGAGCAACCAATGAATTGGCTACTATGGGTGTACAGGTATTGTCCTCACCAATGTTGCATACTGATGTTATCTGCATGTTTATTTGCGATAAGACAATAATTACATACCCGTTTAACTTTTTCAGGCCGGAAGGCAATGGTCCGGGAGGCATTTATCACATATGTAGGATATCCATTATTTTGAGCCTTGCCAGATCTAACGACTGAAGTCAATTCTTCCGATGATTTGAAAAAAAATAGGCTGTTTTATTAAATAGCCTGCGGATGTTACATAAACTGTTCACACAATACATACTTGGACATCAACGAACCGTATAGATAGACTAAATTAGTTGAGAATGGAATTTTCAAGTACTGGTGTAACACAAGTTGTGTTGCAGTTAGAGGCCGTTGCATGGCATAGTTATTGAAACATAGGTTTAAATCATGTCGGTTTCAAATATATCAAACATCCACGATAAGTGATTGCTACATGAAACTGAAACCATAGGTCGGTAAATCGAATAGTTTCTGAGTTATGGCCATTTGATTTTTTGTGGATTCTGTAATTTTTTTCAATTTGAAGAAACTCTGACGATTTCTTGTAATACTTAAAACACTAATAACTCAAAAACCATTGTTGCGGTAGAACTCTGAGATTTGGCATGCTTATTCTCCGTGATATGTAGATTTATTGATTTGAGAATGCTCCAGTTATGTGTGTGGTGAAAGCAACTGAAATTTGTTTTGCGTCTGTACTTGTATGCCAGTTTCTCACTGTCGTAACTTGCAGCAGCGGCCGACACCGATGGACAAACCGGCGGGGACGGGCCCTGGTCAGCAGGCCTCGTCGCCGCACGTCGACCAGCTACGCTCCTGTCTGGCGGCGCTTGGCGGGCCTGAGAACAACGAGGCCGCAGCCCGCCAGTTCCCGGACCGGCAGCCCCAGACTAAGCCGGTGCAGTCGACCGTGGCAAAACGACGCCTGTGTGAGCGTTGTGGCCGCTTGGCGTTCTTCTTGTGTTCTGGCTGCCGGAATGTCTGGTACTGCAGTCAACAGTGTCAGGTGCGAACGCAACAAGAATTTTTACCATTTCCACCCATTTATGCGCACATATATTTTGAAAATCATGAACTTTCTTGAAGGGATACTTTATGTATTTGCCATGCAAAATTACTTATTATTAACCATGACGTGCACGCAACCGTGCGTGAATGTACACGTCTTTGTATGTTTGTCTGGTCGTCTGTTTGTTTTCTGTTTTCATTTATGTTTGTTCGTGTTTCGGCTTAACAATCACCAGGGTGTGTGCTACACTAAAATCCAGAACGTACACGCACGCACGCACGCACGCACCCCACACATATTTTCATTGTATATAATCTGCGATTATGACCCGTCTTGTTTTTTTTCAGATGGTATCATGGAATGACCACAGTATTCAGTGTACATAGGTCGCTATGCTTCCCAGCTGTAATCCAGACTGCCATGTCTTGCCGATGCCCGCAGCACGAGAAGTGGACTGTCAGTCGAAGGCTTCACATCATTTTTATTTCATTGAAACACATAAATCTTATTGTACGTGATAGCAGCGCATGAAAATACTTTGATGTTCACGAGTTGTCCAAAGCCACTATGAAAATAAAAAAAAACATCTGGGATGCCATTTGGGACACGATGTTTAGGAAGCAAGCCATGAACTGACTGAAATGGTGTCAGCTGTCCGCCGTGGCTGACCCTTGTAACAATCCATTACCGAAAACATCAACGAACATATGTGATAGGTCGTTTTTATATTCTAAATCATGATCAGTTCACTGCGTATCTGTGAATCGGTGTTTCCATCAAGCGTGTGATGTAGCCCGGGGTCTGCGAACCTATCAAAAAACTTTGGCGCAGACGCTGTAAATTACTTGCAACATCATGAAAACGTCGAACTGACATGTTAATGTCAATGCAACGTCGGCGCCAATGACAGTCACTGGCGTGTTGCACGATTGATGGGAATCGCTGTTATGTCACGGCCCCCCGTTTTGCCGAAAGTACCCGACAGTAACTAAGTGACGACAGGTGGTTTTTTGGTTATCACAAGGGTATTTATCACTGGTCGAGGCCTATGCGTACAGCGTGAAGTTGAAAAGAACTGCGTATTTTATATATTTATGCCAGAAAAAACCCTGGTCAACAAAAGGCACAGGTGCGTTGCGCAAGCGTAGACTGTTGGTGCGGTTAAGTTACGGCGTTTTTAGACAATACCGCACTGTACCAGCAGGTGTAGTGTATTCGACTGGGTAACCTTTGAATCAATGACGCACTTGGCCTGTTGACGTTGGCGCCGTTACAGGGTCGGACGTTGACTCCAGCCGATCAATGGACGTCTTCAAGTGAGCATGACAAATCACTATGTGCAGTGACGTATATCGATTGACACTACGTGACATACACGATATTAAGTGCAGCCTTTTGAATCTCGCTCTATTATACAATTGTCAGTCCAAAGTGTTTGGCAGAACAAGTAACAGTTATGCCAGCTAGTCATGAAGTCTTCAGAACGTTACTGCTTGCTATATGGGCCACTGTAGATCGAATGATACGGCTATATTTACCATTCTACAAACAAGTTAAATGTGTCCCCATCTGGACTAGTGTAGATACGGCGAGTGAACTGTGTTGATATATGGGCCATAGTGCAAACACAAAATTGCCGTGTTGTTTTCTCAACCACTGTACACATGGAGAATGAACT
The DNA here is from genome assembly GCA_033239005.1 of Lamellibrachia satsuma. Classification (NCBI taxonomy): domain Eukaryota; kingdom Metazoa; phylum Annelida; class Polychaeta; order Sabellida; family Siboglinidae; genus Lamellibrachia; species Lamellibrachia satsuma. The sequence continues at coordinate 5,309,068 of BSQZ01000039.1, forward strand.
GTGTTGCTGTTTGGACCATTGTACACACTGCACAATATTCTATGCCAAGTAAAGCGACTGTAACAGTTGCGTTCTATGCAAACCAGACATGTTTTCTCGTCCAGCAAATGTTTATACATCGTTGAAATGAGAGTTGTACATTGTTAGTTTTATTACAGAAAAACATGTTTTACAGGTTGCTATATAACAAATGTTTATTAAAACCGCTTTCATTTTAAACGTTGTTGTTGTAAGTTGTCATTCATGAAAGCGTCGACAATTGAGCCATCATGTGTAGTTAAAAAAAAACAATATCCGCTGTAGACTATGCAGAGGTAAAATACAAGGATGCTATATAAGGGTTCAATTCTCGCTTGCTGACACTATAGTGCGGACAATCACTCACAGGAGCCAACCACTATTTGAATCACAATATATTGTAGTCTTTTTCGAAAACAAATATAATTTGCTGCATTTTAATCGATACATTCACGGTCCAGTTACACAATTGTCATAATTTGTGTTTCCTTAGATCTGCAATCTGCCTTGTTTTTCATAGCTTTCATGTTCAGATATGAGTCACAAAAAAATCGTTAATGTGCAGGTCAGAAGGTGTGGGTAATTTAGCAATTGCCCATCCCGATGGTATGCTTTGCGAAAAATATAACATATAAAGAAAAATAGCTAATTACACCTCTGTATGAAGCAATAATTATGCCTCATTTAGAATACTGTATACAAGCCTGGATGCCATATCGTAAGAAGGATATGGATACGATTGCGCGAATATAGAGGAGAACAAAATGATTCCAGAACTGAGAGACCTTAGTTGAAGAACAACTGAGAGAATGTGGTTTAACAACCCTAGAGACAAGGCGGTCAAGAGGAGATAAAATTGAAATTTTAAAGATGTTGAATGGGTATGAAAATAGTGATATAAATACTGTTTTCTCATTCAAGAACGATAATGGAACTAGAGGACACGAGTTAACATTAATAAAAGATCAATGTAGATGGAATGTCAGGAAGTACTCGTTCTCACAGAGGACAATGCATGAATGGAACAAAATTATTATCTACCGATTGTGTAAATGCTAACTGCGTGAACATGTTTAAAACAAGGTTGACGCATATCTCAGGAGGGCGGGCTACACATAGATGAAGAATCTGGACTCTCAATAAGCCAATGGCTTCCTTGTCCACTTGTTATCTGGACCTTTGCTTTGGATGGCAACCTTGTTAAATCTTGTTAAAACGTTGACACCATTGTTGATGTAATGTCCGACAAGAAAGGGCGTTTGAAAGCAGCTCATAAGTGGTTTTGTACAGAATACTGCTTACTAGAAAAAAGGTTAACATACTTTATTACATTGGCAGCTTTTTGAGTTGCATCAGCTAAATGTTTTTGTCGTTACTGTTTTTTCGTCCGGCTAAGTTTTTATAAGCCGAAAAGTTGGCAACAGCTAGAACACTTACGTTCTCATTCGACACACCCATCCATCTTGTTTACATAACTATGGCAAAGAAAATACAGTTTCAAAAACAATCTTCGCATCTATTGTGTGGACATCTAGGTTGTTTGAGATAAATGGTCGGTTGCAACATGCAAATGGTCATACAAGGTACGTATTAATGTCATTACTGGTATCTCGGTTTTCGGGTCATGTTTGCTTACCGTGAAACTCCGTGCATGATCACCCACCTCGAAGTGTTATTCTTACCTTAAGTTCTTACATTTAACATGGTCAATAGTTACCCAGTTCTGAGTATTGAGACCGGGTTTTATGTTGGCGTTGTTCACGTTTTCACTATTGATTTGGTTCTATTTTTGTTACTTAATTGTTGTTCCTCTTTGTGTAGTATGCTATGCTTCTGAAAATGTGTGAGTGTCTAAATAATTAAGATTCGTTGTCAACTGGTTATACGCTTATGATACAGAGGAGCAAGTTAAGAAAATGTGTGAGTGTCTAAATAATTAAGATTCGTTGTCAACTGGTTACACGCTTATGATACAGAGGAGCAAGTTAAGAAAATGTGTGAGTGTCTACATAATTAAGATTCGTTGTCAACTGGTTACACGCTTATGATAGAGAGGAGCAAGTTAAGAAAATGTGTGAGTGTCTAAATAATTAAGATTCGTTGTCAACTGGTTACACGCTTATGATACAGAGGAGCAAGTTAAGAAAATGTGTGAGTGTCTAAATAATTAAGATTCGTTGTCAACTGGTTACACGCTTATGATACAGAGGAGCAAGTTAAGAAAATGTGTGAGTGTCTACATAATTAAGATTCGTTGTCAACTGGTTACACGCTTATGATAGAGAGGAGCAAGTTAAGAAAATGTGTGAGTGTCTAAATAATTAAGATTCGTTGTCAACTGGTTACACGCTTATGATAGAGAGGAGCAAGTTAAGAAAATGTGTGAGTGTCTACATAATTAAGATTCGTTGTCAACTGGTTACACGCTTATGATACAGAGGAGCAAGTTAAGAAAATGTGTGAGTGTCTACATAATTAAGATTCGTTGTCAACTGGTTACACGCTTATGATAGAGAGGAGCAAGTTAAGAAAATGTGTGAGTGTCTAAATAATTAAGATTCGTTGTCAACTGGTTACACGCTTATGATAGAGAGGAGCAAGTTAAGAAAATGTGTGAGTGTCTAAATAATTAACATTCGTTGTCAACTGGTTACACGCTTATGATAGAGAGGAGCAAGTTAAGAAAATGCTTAGTTAACATAATAATTATTAGTAAGCAATGTAAGTATGGATGTTTTGTGACTAACTGTTGCTCACGGAGAGGCAACATTAGCAGGACCGTTGGGTTATTATTGAGCCTTGGTATGATTGGATTGGCTACCCTTGCTTTATGAAACTTACTTTGTTCGTACTATTATGACAGGTGTATTTGAAACTTCAGTTATTTTACGTGTGTTTAGGAATATGTGTTAATAGTTCAGACTCAAGGCAGCATATAAGTAGTTATCATAATTAACTAACATGCTAAAAAAGATTGGAAATATTTCCAGAAGCAGGAAACAACCCATTTTGCACGGACGGGAATGTTAACTTATATTTTGTCCAGCATACTGGTGGGCAAAAAAAACAATGAACATACTGGTGGGCAAAACAAACAATGAACATACTGGTGAGCAAAACAAACAATGAACATACTGGTGGGCAAAACAAACAATGAACATACTGGTGGGCAAAACAAACAATGAACATACTGGTGGGCAAAACAAACAATGAACATACTGGTGGGCAAAACAAACAATGAACATACTGGTGGGCAAAACAAACAATGAACATACTGGTGGGCAAAACAAACAATGAACATACTGGTGGGCAAAACAAACAATGAACATACTGGTGGGCAAAACAAACAATGAACATACTGGTGGGCAAAACAAACAATGAACATACTGGTGGGCAAAACAAACAATGAACATACTGGTGAGCAAAACAAACATTGAACATACTGGTGGGCAAAACAAACAATGAACATACTGGTGGGCAAAACAAACAATGAACATACTGGTGGGCAAAACAAACAATGAACATACTGGTGGGCAAAACAAACAATGAACACACAAAGTCGGATAATTAAACACGAGGACTGTATCCTGTGTATGCACGTACGCGCGTACGTTCGCGTTATTATATCACGTACCATTATGCATTCCTGATTAATGCAACAAAACATCCCATTGGTGGTAATTGGCCACATTGTCACTAGAAATGTAAGCAAAATCGCATATTAATCAGTATGAATTATAAAAGAGGCAAGTAGTGTAATTATACTATTCTGAATAGTTTGTAATTTTGAAGCTTCGCACGTTTATGTAAAATACAACACAGTGATACTACATCTGCATCCATTCAATACGCTATCCCAAAACTCATGATTAATTTGGAAAAATCACATGAATGCTACATCAGTTACAGTGGCTACTGCAAACTAAACGCAGATATGAATGTACACATTATTTGAGAACAAAATATTTGTAATATAAATTGACTAACATAATTGTTAGCACAAAATATGTGAATTATACCATGGTAGATAATTTCGGTTTTCGCATTACGCAGTTCTTCGGAAGATTGCATGCACATATATAACAATTATTTTTGGGGATAAATATACACTTGCACAATGTAGTAATCTGGGTCAATACGGATAGGATATTGTATAAGAATAATAATTACAGACATTCAGGTGCGAAGATAACCTTTGTCAGAAATCTTTTCTCGTGTTTTCCCATTGTGACGTATTTGCATAGTAAATCGGGTGTTATGGGAATTATTATATCGTGATGATTTGGTATAGATGACGGAGTCAGTCGTAGAGCTAAGACACATGTAGTGTAGTTAAACGAGCTAGCTGGATCGGAACGGATTGTAACTCAACATCACGAAAAACGAAATTGACCTGGAGCATTTCAGGGAAGCAGGGACAAAGGTACATTTCAGGGAAGCAGGGACAAAGGCACATTTCAGGGAAGCAGGGACAAAGGTACATTTCAGGGAAGCAGGGACAAAGGTATATTTCAGGGAAGCAGGGACAAAGGTACATTTCAGGGAAGCAGGGACAAAGGTACATTTCAGGGAAGCAGGGACAAAGGTACATTTCAGGGAAGCAGGGACAAAGGTACATTTCAGGGAAGCAGGGACAAAGGTACATTTCAGGGAAGCAGGGACAAAGGTACATTTCATGGAATCAGGGACAAAGGTACATTTCAGGGAAGCAGGGACAAAGGTACATTTCAGGGAAGCAGGGACAAAGGTACATTTCAGGGAAGCAGGGACAATGGTACATTTCAGGGAAGCAGGGACAAAGGTACATTCAGGGAAGCAGGGACAAAGGTACATTTCAGGGAAGCAGGGACAAAGGTACATTACATGAACATGTCTAAGTATAAATATGTGTTTGTCTCTGGTACACGTAGTATATTCTTCCTAAGAAACACTGGAAACACCTATTGTTTTTGTAACTTCTATCTACCTACGTGTAGTATAGCTAATACACAATGTGTGAATGTTCAAAGACACCACAGTGACCGGCTAGATAATAAGTGTAACGGCTCTTGTGATTCTAATATGCGATCTGTGTTTTTACTGCAGACGTATGATGTATTGCCTCATTTTGCTGCGTCTGCCAGCGGATGTCTAAAGACGAGCTAAGTTTTTGTAAGATGCTCGTCCATCTTGTGCAAACCCTGCTGCAGAATACCTAAGAGTACATCGTGTCCAGTTCATTTGTAAACTACTTATGTGTATCATTTATTATTTATTCATTTTATTCATCAACGTTCAAGGACTGTACTGTGTAGTAGTATCCATGTATTATCCAGGTGGAATTTTGCCTACTAAGGTGTACTCTACACACAACGAAGTCTACGACTAACATACGGTTGACATTTTCAAGGTTCAGTGCCTTCCTGACTTTTTGTTTGTCTGGCTGAATCTTTTGTATGATTTACAGCCGCTTTGCGCTCCTCCTTACGCGTCCTCGGATTTATCATCCGCATGGCTTATTCGCCCTTGCGTTGGTAAAAACGATTTTCTGATGGTGTAAATGCCACAGGTGTCTATGTGTGTAAAAACAGAGTTTGCAAGAGTTTACTGCACACTTTTGGACTCTCCACAAACCAATAGTTACTGGTCCACATAATCACCCAGAGTGCTACTTTGATGATGGTGACACCATCGTGTTAATGTATTGCGTGTAACAATAAGCCGACTAGTCAAAGTGGAAGATCTATTGTGGCCAAATGAAGATGTAGCCTCACGCACGTCTAGTATCTGGTCAGTCATTCAAGGTGTCGGATTTGTAGGTTACTTATGGATGTTTGTCAAAAATCAACTGACGCAGATCCTATTGATTGCTATAGAGAGTCACTGATCAGTGACATAACGTCTTCCTCCAGACCATACCCAACCATTTCCCAAAAGAGACGAATTGTCTAAACGCTGTCCGTGGGGAGACACACACGAACATCGGATGTGCCAGTATGGCAATGCACGAACAGTATATTATTTATCAATGTGGCCCTGTGTATGTATATTATGGTACGCCTTTCAATGTATGCTGAGTTGGCTGATGTCGATTAGTATTATTACATAACAATGCATTCACGCCTTTTGGTGACCGTTATAAAGACATGAGAATCCTGCAAGTTTCCAGATATATTAGCCACGAACACTAGTAATTATATTAGCGATTCGTCCAGCATAATTTTTGAACACTTTTCACTTTGCATTCAACGCCAATGTTCTGTGATGAAAACAACAGAGTCAAACATAACTGCCGTACGCAAACAATACGGGCAGACATTGGATATAGTAGGTCGCACTGAAGAAAAGGCGCTGCAAGAGACGTAAACAAACAAGACGGGCAGACATTGGATATAGTAGGTCACACTGAAGACAAAGTGCTGCAAGAGACGTAAACAAACAAGACGGGCAGACATTGGATATAGTAGGTCACACTGAAGACAAAGTGCTGCAAGAGACGTAAACAAACAAGACGGGCAGACATTGGATATAGTAGGTCGCGCTGAAGACAAAGTGCTGCAAGAGACGTAAACAAACAAGACGGGCAGACATTGGATATAGTAGGTCGCGCTGAAGACAAAGTGCTGCAAGAGACGTAAACAAACAAGACGGGCAGACATTGGATATAGTAGGTCACACTGAAGACAAAGTGCTGCAAGAGACGTAAACAAACAAGACGGGCAGACATTGGATATAGTAGGTCACACTGAAGACAAAGTGCTGCAAGAGACGTAAACAAACAAGACGGGCAGACATTGGATATAGTAGGTCACACTGAAGACAAAGTGCTGCAAGAGACGTAAACAAACAAGACGGGCAGACGTTGGATATAGTAGGTCACACTGAAGACAAAGTGCTGCAAGAGACGTAAACAAACAAGACGGGCAGACGTTGGATATAGTAGGTCACACTGAAGACAAAGTGCTGCAAGAGACGTAAACAAACAAGACGGGCAGACGTTGGATATAGTAGGTCACACTGAAGACAAGGTGCTGCAAGAGACGTAAACAAACAAGACGGGCAGACGTTGAATATAGTAGGTAACACTGAAGACAAAGTGCTGCAAGAGACGTAAACAAACAAGACGGGCAGACATTGGATATAGTAGGTCACACTAAAGACAAGGTGATGCAAGAGACGTAAACAAACAAGACGGGCAGACGTTGGATATAGTAGGTCGCACTGAAGAAAAGGCGCTGCAAGAGACGTAAACAAACAAGACGGGCAGACATTGGATATAGTAGGTCACACTGAAGACAAAGTGCTGCAAGAGACGTAAACAAACAAGACGGGCAGACATTGGATATAGTAGGTCACACTGAAGACAAAGTGCTGCAAGAGACGTAAACAAACAAGACGGGCAGACATTGGATATAGTAGGTCACACTGAAGACAAAGTGCTGCAAGAGACGTAAACAAACAAGACGGGCAGACATTGGATATAGTAGGTCACACTGAAGACAAAGTGCTGCAAGAGACGTAAACAAACAAGACGGGCAGACGTTGGATATAGTAGGTCACACTGAAGACAAAGTGCTGCAAGAGACGTAAACAAACAAGACGGGCAGACGTTGGATATAGTAGGTCACACTGAAGACAAAGTGCTGCAAGAGACGTAAACAAACAAGACGGGCAGACGTTGGATATAGTAGGTCACACTGAAGACAAGGTGCTGCAAGAGACGTAAACAAACAAGACGGGCAGACGTTGAATATAGTAGGTAACACTGAAGACAAAGTGCTGCAAGAGACGTAAACAAACAAGACGGGCAGACGTTGGATATAGTAGGTCACACTAAAGACAAGGTGCTGCAAGAGACGTAAACAAACAAGACGGGCAGACGTTGAATATAGTAGGTCACACTGAAGACAAAGTGCTGCAAGAGACGTAAACAAACAAGACGGGCAGACATTGGATATAGTAGGTCACACTGAAGACAAAGTGCTGCAAGAGACGTAAACAAACAAGACGGGCAGACATTGGATATAGTAGGTCGCGCTGAAGACAAAGTGCTGCAAGAGACGTAAATAAACAAGACGAGCAGACATTGGATATAGTAGGTCGCGCTGAAGACAAGGTGCTGCAAGAGACGTAAACAAACAAGACGGGCAGACATTGGATATAGTAGGTCAGACTGAAGACAATGTGCTGCAAGAGACGTAAACAAACAAGACGGGCAGACATTGAATATAGTAGGTAACACTGAAGACAAAGTGCTGCAAGAGACGTAAACAACAGACACGAAAAAGTGCCAGTGCGAGCAACAGTGGTAGCTTGAAGCTGCATACAACCTGTGATTGTGGCGCAGTAGCTCAGTGGTGGAGTACGGACATTGAAATCATGTTTCTGCTGTTCCAAGTTTACGCATTTTCATTCAATTCCAATATTTAGTTCACAGTTTAAACCAATGAATACCACACAATAACGGCGGAGTTCGCGCAGTGATTCCAACGTCCGAAAAAAGTGTCTTCGGACTAAACCCGGGCGGAAATATACTCGATCTAGTTCGCTATTCAGTGTTTGGGTATCCTCGAGGTTCTTCGTTGAGCGGTGCTAATTCTCAGTATAAAGTTAAATTATTTATCAATGGTATATTTTTATATATGACATATAAACCAACTTGTTGTAAAAAAAGACGCTATGTGCACGACGCCAGCACGGCAATGTCGTGATTCTTCAGCGACATGCCTAACCGTTGGTGTGCTAAGAAGTTCGTTGTGTTAGACATGCTAATGGAGACCACCTACGTTCCAAAACCCCTTTATATGGTAAAATTTCTCATATGTCCCATTTCACCCCTTTACCGGGGTCGCAGGGATACCCTTTCTACTTAGTCTTCGCCAGTTTGATCTGCTTTCTGCTTTACGTAGAGGGGTCGGAACGTTTAGACACTGTACTTCAAACGGCCCTGTCTTGTTTTGCCCTAGAGGGTACCTTATCGGATGATTTTTTAGTTGCATGGTGTTGTGTCGGGCGGTTTGGTTAAACCATGTCAGCTTTGACAACAAGGGCTCTTGATTTCCAGCAAGGGAATCCACTGGCTGTCTCACACACATTCGTTGGTTTTGTGTTCGGTATAAGAAATGCAGAGGAATCTCCTGGAACACTTATGTTGACAAACAACCACAATTAAACACGTCTTGGCAGGGGAGAAAACCTGCCCGCGGGCGGGCGGGCGGGCGGGCGGGCGGGCGGGCGGGCGGGCGGGCGGGCGGGCGGGCGGGCGGGCGGGCGGGCGGGCGGGCGGGCGGGCGGGCGGGCGGGCGGGCGGGCGGGCGGGCGGGCGGGCGGGCGGGCGGGCGGGCGGGCGGGCGGGCGGGCGGGCGGGCGGGCGGGCGGGCGGGCGGGCGGGCGGGCGGGCGGGCGGGCGGGCGGGCGGGCGGGCGGGCGGGCGGGCGGGCGGGCGGGCGGGCGGGCGGGCGGGCGGGCGGGCGGGCGGGCGGGCGGGCGGGCGGGCGGGCGGGCGGGCGGGCGGGCGGGCGGGCGGGCGGGCGGGCGGGCGGGCGGGCGGGCGGGCAGGGTGCTTTTCAGAATATTAAAAATTAAACATTTGCAAGACAGTATTAACAAACACTAACATTATCGCCAGTGGGAAGGTAAATAGTACTGGTAATCCACCCCCAGTTGAGTTACGTCGCGTCGTTACGTGTATGCATCCCAGTCGATGTCAGTCGGTGTTTGTCGGCCGAGTGCATACACGTTGCAACTCGACGAAGCTCGGCTCGCAACGACAAACGTAAGGCTGGTTGAATCCCTCTGGGTCGGTAAGTGTATGCTGGGCTTTACACGTGGCAACTACGACCTATTTCAGCTTTCAACACGCGATTGACATTCCTTTGTCGGCGCCGTTTAACGTCTAGTCTCGGTATAGTCTTTCGTGAAAACTGCTTCATCAACGATGGAACGTTAACTCACGTAATAGAAATGCGTCTGGAAATTCTGGGAATTGTGTGGCTGTGGCATTTGGGTTATATGCGTCTTAAAAACTGGAGAGAGAAGGGGTCAAAACGGAAGCGTTGACCGACATATAAAGTCTTCTTCCAGTAGCCCGTCATTTGATTACGTACGCTTTAGTCCGTGATTTACAGCCGGAATGAAGTATAGAATGTATGTTGACTAATATACGCGGTAGCGTTCAAATGTTGGTAGGAGTGGCAATTGTCTAATATGATCATTGAGGTCGAAATGTTGGTAGGAGTGGCAATTGTCTAATAGGATCATTGAGGTTGAAATGTTGGTAGTAGTGGCAATTGTCTAATAGGATCATTGATGTCGAAATGTTGGTAAGAAAGAGTGAGGTCACAACCGTAATAAAATGTATGTTGTCTAATAGACTTACTGACGTTCAAGCGTTGGTAGGAGAGTCTAAAGTCATAACTCTCTCGTGATTAATCGCTAAACTTTGTGTCTACTTAGAGTGACACACACAATCACTAAAACACGCTCAACCGTATGCAACGAGGGATACCGACTGTTTCAATGCTTTCAAAGTAATGTTTTCACAGACATGTCCCCATTGCAACCACAATGAAGTGCGCGTGCTTTTTAACCCAACAATTTTTTTTCAGAACACTGTAACGCAGTTGACGTATGGCTACGTATATGTTTTTGCCACTAGCGCAAACGAAGGTACTTGCCAACAGTTTGTCGGAATTTTCTGCGGTCACACACATCAGCACATGATGCAATGAGATACATAAAAGTAACTTTTCACAAAATTCGTTTTATGAAAAATTCGTTTTAAATTGCGCAGGTTTCCGTTTGAAATTGTTCAATGCATGCGTCTTCATATGAATTCCTTCACCGATTACTATGCAAATCATGAGCACACATGCGAACGCATTTACGCAATGCAAAGCCACCTGGCGATGCGTTTATGTAATGTAACACTGTCGTCTAAATTGTGCAATCATTAATGCACTGAGAAGGGGCCGACTCGAAGTCTCACGCACGCAAACGGGGTCGGATGGCTAGACTTTGGACTCGGCAAACTGTTCTGCCAGCCCCCCGTTAAACAGTCGAACACTGCATTTGACTCCAGACAACAGTAATGACGCATCGTATCAGAATCATAAATCACTGGTTGCTATGTGGCATTTTAGTGACGTACCGGGTTGTTTGCCAAAGAATGCACATGAACAGACACTGTTGGTTTGAATGTAGACCGGTGTAACAGTAGGCAAGAGGTTAGCGTTTCACTTCCAGGTAAATGCGAGTGTCCACGTCTCTGAAAACGTGCTTTTTCGAGGCTATTTGTGAGCGACCTTGTGAAAATGCAATAGACACGTGCAACAAACACCTTTTACATGTATATAATCACTATTATAGGTGCATAACTTGAGTTTCTTGACAATAATCATGTATAAATAAAATGTTATGCCGTTTTTATGATACGAACGGCAATAACCCTAGATGCCACCAGCGCAGTAGATTTATGCCGTTATCCATGGACATTATTTGACGATAACCTTACTCATAATCAATTATTTGGAGCAGATGGTATGTCGCCGAAAACATGTATAGTTACACGAATGCGTGTGAGATTGTCGGTTTTAAATCTAATGTTATTAGCTCCTACCTGGGTGTTCGAGTGTGCCTGCCCTTTCCCCCGTACACGCATTGCCCATCATATATATATATACATATATATATATATATATATATATATATATATATATATATATATATATATATATATATATATATATATATATATATATATATATATATACATATATATATATATATATATATATATATATATATATATATATATATATATATATATATATATATATATATATATATATATATATATATATATATATATATATATATATATATATATATATATATATATATATATATATATATGCGCCAACACACAACATTGTCCGCATTTTATCCATTCTTCCTCTTCCGTACTAATTTCACATTTGATGTCTCCGAGTATGTGACATGCAGCACGAAACAGTCTCTCTTGAGTAGGTAACAATGTTCTACTGTTATCGCACAAGGTAGTAAAATTGATCAGTGGTGATTAATTGTAACATAATGATTGCAACGCTGCACTAAAGTTGAGCATATAATTTAAGTGTGTGACATAAAACATCCCCATTGGAGTGAAATATGAGAAGTAGCTGATACATCCTGTTATTTATCCTGTTATTCATCCTGTTATACATCCTGTTATTCATCCTGTTATTCTCACAAAAAGGGGCGTAAAATGAACTAAACAGATCGACAAGCAAATACAAAATGAAGAAAAAACAAATGTACAATAGTAGTCATTAGTCATATTTTAGGGGCGGCTCCGCGTTGGCTTCCATAGAACGTCATGTGGCAATTTCTTAGAAAGGTTTGGTAAAACCAGCCGTCATATTTAACGTACCTTTAATCACTGGTCGCATTAAGATGATAATCAACTAACACAGTTATTTACTACTTTTTTGGCAATGAAACATCATGCACGTTACAACTGATGCAAATTCAGCATATGCATATTATGTAAAAAATGCTCAATTGTTAATAATTAATAATAATAATTAACATATACAATAGAACATATGCTATTTGCAGCACTTCGCAATTGTCTGTGACATCTAGTGGAGTAGCACAGATAGCTAGTGGAGTAGCACAGATAATCAGAGAAGCCGCTTCCGATTATTTTGTTACTCCATAATTCGTCGAGGACGACAATGAGAGCACTGCAGATCATTAATGTTTAATTTGATATTTATTGCATACTAATTGATTTTAGCAAATTCGATGTTGGTGACTATGTTTTCTATCACCGCAGTCGGTGGTCAGTCGGTTATTTAGGGTGTATCCGCTGTTCTATTTATTAACACCACTCCTGACATTGTATAAGTACAATATCGTTACCGTTGTTGCTGCCGGAAGAGTGGGTGAGTGCGCCGTCCAGAATGGCGATGGGGATCCGCGAAACAAATAAAGTTGGGGCTCGCGAAACTGTTGCGGAGGAATGTGACGAACAACATGTTTCAAACATTTCTGGTTATTTTACGGCATAGGCGCGAATAGCACCATATCAGCACATAGTTGAGGTGTAGTGACAGTGTTAAACTTACACGCCGGTAGCAACAACAAAAATAAAGAATAGAGTCATTAAAAACGTTCTGACGTGTACCCCGAAGTTTTGTTGACAAACGCAGAGCAAACTGCCTGCGTGCGTAATAATTATTGTAAACATAGAAATCGACGTTCAAGTGATTATTTAAAGATCAACTCAGTTTGTGGTGATAACGAATTGTGATTAACCAAGGTAGGTGCTACCACCAAATGCTTTTCCAACAGCTAATAGTGAAGATGTTCATTTAGTTGGAAGATAATCCAATAATGGAAATGTTCTTATTACTTTCCTATTTTACTCATTTATTTCAACGTTTCAGCTATTTGTGAACAAAGGCGGAGTGGATGATACCGGCTCAACCGCTTGTATCTGCATTAAATTTCCGGTGAAGTCAAAATCGTTTAAATAAGTTAGTAAAATAGTTGTGTCTTATGAATATTTCATTAATAGCATTGCAGTGGCCTAATGTTTGACATATGGTTCATGATTCAAACATAAAACATCGTACAATTCAATCGGATGCGAGATGATGTGATGCGATAGGTTGCTCATAAAAACGGACTAACAACCTAGTGAAAATTAATATTCGTACAGGTATCATTCGTCAACGGCAGGCATTGTGTAGGTGAAATAAATACGCCGTGGGCTGTTTAGTGCCACGCCTAGCCATTTGTCATTCGAAGACTGCGTCAGAACTGATTTTTGTTTCTCGTGAGAAAACTTTCCAGACAGATGGATGAGTCTAGCTGACCCATAAAAAGGTGAAGTGTATGATGAAATAAAAACGGAACTCAGATAGTTATCTTAAGACAAATTAGTTGCGGCGTACGACTTCACACGACATATACTGAGAAGATGTGAATGAGGTTAATATATAACAATTCAATGTTACATTAACACGGACTGGAGGAATAATAATACCCGAGTTCAGAGGAACAACAAATCAGAACCATTAATCATGATATAATGAACAGAGAAGCAACATTCATCACCAGCGCGAGAGACCGCCGAGGATTTAGGGTGGAAATGCAATTTCGAGAGACAAAAACACGTTTTGAGATTTGTGCGGAAAATAGCTATAGCTACGCATGTTTATAACGTGATGAGGAGTTCGTTCCAGATTGTTGGGGCATGAGCTTGTTCTTCAAGAGCACCATTCTAATACCTTGGTACGGACACACTTGTCAATGCTTACACGGCAAATCCGATGTTGCAGAACATTGAACTAAGGTTTATGGTTGACTTAAGATGTACTGACGACTTCTAAAACCCTAATCACTCTTCACGTAGTCCGGCTAGTCCAATCTATGGCGAAATTCAGCTGTGCACGGTAACAAACAATACCGTAACTTTGCAAACAGACGATCGATGGCTATGTCGTCAACGTTTAAACATTCATTCTGACATGCGAGACCTTCGTTCACACATTAGTGTATCCTGTCTGGCACATACGCCACGGGTTGCCGTGCGAGCTCGCGAGCTCTGAAAACCAGAACGGCATTTATTACAGAGAGACAACACAAATGACAAAAAACCATTTTGCATTTATGTGTTTTCAATCATTTTGAGGTGCTTTGCTTTGAAGATTTATTGCAGGCCTCATGTAGAGCACCCATCCAAGATATCCTACTGTTTAATGGTAACTGCCATACGCATCAAAGCCATTTCTACCAACTTCTCTCCACAGTATCCAACACCGTACGGCTGTATATCAACATTAGTACGAGTAGGCATACAGACAAGCACGCACGCAAAGCGTGCATCGTCTCACATGCAAGTATTGTTATTGTCAACTGTTGTTGTTGATCAAGTAGTTGTCATAAATATGTTGGTGTTGGTAGGCCCCTACTACATAAAATAAATAAAAGAACATAATAGGTTCGGCTGCCAAGCTTAGGGATGGTTGATTTCTGACAGTGCTATTTGCACTCCGCTCAACTGTCACCACCTAGTCCACATAGCTCGTATAACAACAGCTTCCCAGTCGAAATTACAAGTTTTGAAATAGTGCCACATCACTGATGAAATAAGATATCCAATAAGTTAGTCATGTTATTGTGAACGTGATCCCAAACAATTGGTGTTACTAAATCAAACGACAGTTTACTAGTACTAATTATTTCACAGGGACGTCTGGATTTTGTTTATATAATTACACATGGCACCCGCAACTCTAGGTAATAAAATGGTTTAAATCCGATGATTTATGAAGCATGAACATGAACACATGCATGCACAACGCACGCACACACACACACGCACACGCACACGCACACGCACACGCACCCGCACCCGCACCCGCACACGCACACGCACACGCACACATACACACACACACACACACACACACACACACACGCACGCACACACACACACACTCGCACGCACGCACGCACAGACACGCACGCACGCGCGCGCGCGCCCGTTGCTACATGTGACCACTGTCTTAGGATGAAAATCAAATAAGCAATAAACATCAGTTGAACGAAACCTGCCTGAATCAAAACGTCGGCCAGGAGCTCCCGTCCTCTATGACGTGTCACATGTCAGAGGTCATGTGACACCACCACCTCTCAGTGAGTCGGTTAAAACATTGGGAAAGTGCACAACAAGTACAAGTTTCTTGAGCTGTAATCACCCTGTTAAATATCACTTTCCAAGAATTCGGGGCGTCAGTCCGTTCAAAGAACAGTAAAATTCTACATCGCTGCAGAACGCAGTTTAACTCACTGTATATCCATCGTAACTTTAAAAGATAAAACTCAAACGTATATGCTCCACTAGCTATGACCAGCTACACGACATGTGTCACACACACCCCAGTAAGTTAAGATGTTCATATCATATTACATACTTCTGGATTGATTGCTAGAATAAATACCCATTCTCACACTAATCAGTTACTCGTAAGGAACTACAAATGTCAGGTACTCAGAAGGTGTAAAGTTTTAACTGCAATGCCTGAGTTGAGTACTCCACTGCTAAAATAGCAATATATACACTGTGAACATGTTTTGGTATGCTAAATCCACGCTGTTCGAAAGAACGATGGAGTGTATGTTACATAAATGGAGAGCTGACTTTCAGCACCATATATATCCATTTTTATATCAATGAAGTAGGGCAAAACTTCTACTAAAGTATTATAAAATTGTTTTATCCGAACGTGAATACAATAATGAACTACAACACTCGAAAGAAGTTCACTTTAGTCCACACGGACGCCATCTTGATGGTAAGCTACCACTTTAGTCCACACGGACGCCATCTTGACGGTAAGCTACCACTTTAGTCCACACGGACGCCACCTTGACGGTAAGCTACCACTTCACACGCATCAGTGTCCCCGTTGACTATAATTGGAAAATACTGGTTTTGAATTAAACACACGATGGATTTGATTTGGCACCTGTGCTTTTAGTCTGGTAATACGTATGAATATGATTGCTAAACTTAATGTATGGCATGTATTTATTACTCAATGAAACTGCAAAAGTAGATCTGTATGGTTTTGAAAGTCAGCTCTTCAAATAATGACGAGGGAGTGGATGTTTTGGGTAGTGTTTTTTTCATGTGTTTTAAAAGTCTAAATAATGCAGTGATGTCGGACCATGCGAATTCCCAGTGGAATGAAGTGCCTGTGTTGTCATTACAACAGCTCGGTTAAGAGATGAATGACCAGTGCTCCTCTTGCACGGTGACTGCAAGCCGACATGCACAGACACGAGAGCACATATTATGGTGCTCACCCGCACCATACTCCAGTTAAGGATTCTAGTGACACTAGAACTCCTGTCAGCGTGGCAAGAGATCAACTCCATTCTGTTCTTGTACTGTTCCGTTTTTATGACATCCTTCAAGCGGGTGTTGTTGTCCTTCAGGTGACTTCTGATGTTGTTGATCCACCATAATCTGAACCTTCCTCTCGGTCTCCCTCGCGTCACTTTCATTCTCAGTGCTACTTTTATAGCATATTCGTCTTCTCTTCTCATCTAATGACCATACCATATTAACAGCTTAAGGTAAATATACTATGGTATATTTTTGCATAGCGTAGTACCCGTTCCTTGGGACCGCTCAAAGCACGTTAGAGTTCAACTCTGGCAGGCCGTTCCCTTCCACGCCAACACGACTTATCTGCGATGCATTCAGCCACGCTTCCATTATTGCGCAGTAGTATTCATTCATATATCTACTTCTGGCTATGGTCAAGTGATAGAGATAGAAGAGAGGGAAGAGAGAGTAGAGAGAGAAGAGAGAGAGAAAGAGAGAGAGAGAGAGAGAGAGAGACGCAGAGGAAGAACATAAATAGAGAAGAGACAGGAGGGAGAAAAGATAGAAACAAGAAGAGAGAAGAGCGACACAAGCGAGAGACGGAGAGAGAGAGAGAGAGAGAAGAGATAAAAGAGAGAAGAGAGAAAGAGAGAGAAGAGATAAGATAGAGAAGAGAGAGAGAAGAGATAAGAGAGAGAAGAGAGAGAGAGAGAAAAAAAAGAGATAAGAGACAGAAGAGAGAGAGAGAAGAGATAAGAGAGAGAAGAGAGAGAGAGAGAAGAAATAAGAGAGAGAAGAGAGAGGGAGAAAATATAAGAGACAGAAGAGAGAGAGAAGAGATAAGAGAGAGAAGAGAGAGAGAAGAGATAAGAGAGAGAAGAGAGAGGGAGAAGAGAGAGAGGATATAGAAAGAAACAGAGACCAAGAGAGAGAGAGAGAGAGAGAGAGAGAGAGAAGAGAGAGGGAGAAGAGAGAGAGGATATAGAAAGAAACAGAGACCTACAGAGAAGAGAGAGAGAAGAGATAAGAGAGAGAGGATATAGAAAGAAACAGAGACCAAGAGAGAGAGAGAGAGAGGGGGGGAGGGGGGCAGAGGTTTGAATCATACAGGTGCCGTTTGAAAAACTGTGCCGTTTCCGTCACCCTTCGTTGCCCCAGTTCATGTTTTTTTTATAAATCGGTTAGTGGCGGCATTATATAATATGTAGGCTTACGTAGGCTTTCACGCAATGCAATCAACGTGAGTGGATGCTTCCTACGATAATTGAGCTTGATAGATAATGCATGCCATATGTGAAATGCAAGGCGTTTCGATTGCGTTAAACGCGATATGTGATATCAGATTACGAACCAATAGGATAGCCACTGGCGAAACACCATATGTTTTAATACTTTGGGAATCTTGGTAAAAACGCATGATTTGCGACAGGTTACATGACCTTTTTCAGCACATTGAAACGTTTGTATGGTTCCAGTCCGTCTGCGGTGACGCACATGCACAAATCGTTACTGACTGACGTCAGAAGAATGGTTTGAATTCGCAAGCGGACGTTTTTTGCAGATTTCTCAGCCGCACTTTAAGAAATTGTACCTCTTTTTATTAGTGCCATGCCCAAAGATTGATAGCTCTGGGTTGACGTCATATGGACGGTGTGAAGACATTTGATCCATATGCACATTAGCATTAAGGCCGGATACTTGATTACCACATGACCTCGCAAATTGTCCACTCAGGTATAGCAGGTAACAAATGATACGATTACCAGTATGTTTACAAGTAATAAAATCAAGTTGCAAGATATATACCACATATTACATTTTTAAGTATTTGTACAATTGATACATTACTCAGTTAAGTTAAATAGCACAAATATATTACATTGAAGTAACATAAAATATGCTACGTATGCATGTATATATGTATGTATGTATGTATGTGTGTATGCTTATATATATATATATATATATATATATATATATAAAATTGTGTGCGTATATAAATTAAACAGTCATAGTACAAAGAGTAATAGAAACATTGACCTCATTCGGCGGTCATATTTATAGCAACTTATAAATATAATTCTTTGTTAGCTATGAATAATTTACATCTGGGTTGCTTAAATAAATGTCAGGCTAAGTTAATTATGAAGTCTTATCGATGCATAATCATTGCTGAGTTGGATACGTCATCGCTAAAATGACAATATAATCAATAGCAGTATAATAGCACATTTCACAAGACAGAAGCTTTGCTGTTACTCGGTGACATAAAATTTCCCCCTGGAAACGTTTGAACCATCTTGGGTTGGTTTTCCAGTTATTTGAGTATACCCATTACCCTATGTCGACTGCATAGAGCACTTTGACATAGGATGCATTTTTCATTGCCGTGGGAGGCATTTTCGTTGTCATCGGAGGCATTTATCTTTGCCGTCAGGGTAATTTTTTGTCGTCAAAGAAATTTTCTTTGTCAGCAGAAAGCACCTTGAGGTGCTTTACTTCGGCGCTGAAATAATTTTTTTTGTCGTCAGGGTCATTTATCGTTGTCGTCGGAGGCATTTAAAAAACAAGTAGCAGCAATGCGTTGTCAAGCTATAGTAATGCATTTAAGAGGAAATGCTAAATACATTGTCGGAATAATGTTATGTTGAAGTACATCAACCAGTTGTATCAACTAATTTGGTTTGGCTTCTGTTGTGACTAAAATGCACAGAAAACATCTCAATTGTTATGTGTGTTGCACATAAGTTGTCTTACAAAACATTAATACTAATTCGCAAGTATCGAATTTTGTTGTCAAAAGTGTACAAGAATCATTTATTTCTACTCCGGAATTGAAACCAAACTTGCTCACTGAGGGCTGATCCACACCTTTTATGATTATCCATATATTCACGCGACAGTCAGCAATCTTGGTCTACATTACCTTTATTCTCCTCTCTCTTTATTTACTAGCGTGAAGCATTCTTGCTGCGTTCGTCTTGAAAGAATGAAAAAAACTTTATTATCAAATAACTTACATTACTTGATATTCGGAGCAGCATCACTACGGGTTGCGTGAACAGTATCAAAGTAATGTTTTGTGTAATAAAGCTACATGCTGCAGTATTACGTGCAACCGCAATGAAGCTAAACGGCACAACGCCAAAGAATTATTATCTTCGCTGAGGTCATCGATGCAGCAAGGCGTACGTCCCATAATTTATTAGTCTGCCTAACGTATCTATACTCATAGTTCACGTGCTTTTATTACAGTCAGGAGAACATATTTTACTGCTAAAGTACCAGTCACTTTTGTGTATGGGATATATATCAGGCACATAGAGGAAAGAAACATTAAATGCGATTTTACGACCGCGCCTTTGTTGGGTTTCTCTTCAAGTTGGGAACGCGCAGCCATATGTTTAGCCGGCGAATTTGGTTGAACGTTCGGACACAACCAACAACTGTGTACGTGTGCCGCCTGTTTTCGCTATCTGGGAAATACCCTGCGAAAGTGAATACGTGTCCCTTGATTGAAAGCGATGGCCGGACAGTTTGGCTCATGGCATGTCTAAAGTGACGACGTGATGGGCGTATCATCAACACCAGTAGCATTGTGTGTGTGTGTGTGTGTGTGTGTGTGTGTGTGTGTGTGCGTGCGTGCGTGCGTACGCGTGTATGTGTGTATGTATGTGTGTGCGTGCGTGTGTACGTGCGTGTGTGCGTGCGTGCGTTGTGCATGCATGTGTGTGTTCCCCTCCGCATATTACGTAAACGTGTTATTTATTCGTACCAAAACAATCAAATTAAACAGATAATGGTCAAATTGCATTTAACAATTGTGGTTCATTAAAACACACCTATGTGGTCATGTTGTACGAGTACATGTACTTTATGCTATAGACACGACTGTACGAATGCAACAATCAGACTTTGCACCTTTAACGTTTGGCGAGTGATTCATATATCCCAGAAAGTACAGGGCAAGACATGTACATGCCGCATCAATCTTGCCATCCGTGTAGAACGTCAACAGCCGAACCCCTGTTCATGGATGCCACCACTGTGACAAATCTTATCTGGCAAAAGTCCTGGTTCCTATTCAGCACAAGCAATTGATGTCCTGATCCCTATTCAGCACAAGCAATTGATGTCCTGGTTCCTATTCAGCACAAGCAATTGGTATCCTGGTCCCTATTCAGCACAAGCAATCGATGTCCTGGTTCCTATTCAGCACAAACA
This sequence comes from Lamellibrachia satsuma, assembly GCA_033239005.1. Classification (NCBI taxonomy): domain Eukaryota; kingdom Metazoa; phylum Annelida; class Polychaeta; order Sabellida; family Siboglinidae; genus Lamellibrachia; species Lamellibrachia satsuma. The sequence goes on from BSQZ01000039.1 coordinate 5,330,195, forward strand.
ATCGATGTCCTGGTTCCTATTTAGCACAAGCAATTGATGTCCTGGTTCCTATTCAGCACAAACAATCGATGTCCTGGTTCCTATTTAGCACAAGCAATTGATGTCCTGGTTCCTATTCAGCACAAGCAATTGTTGTCCTGGTTCCTATTCAGCACAAGCAACTGATGTCCTGGTTCCTGTTCTGCACAAGCAATCTATGTCCTGGTCCCTATTCAGCACAAGCAATCGATGTCCTGGTTCCTATTCAGCACAAGCAGTTGTTGTCCTGGTTCCTATTCAGCACAAGCAATTGATGTCCTGGTTCCTATTCTGCACAAGCAATTGGTGTCCTGGTTTCTATTCAGCACAAGCAATTGATGTCCTGGTTCCTATTCAGCACAAGCAATTGATATCCTGATCCATATTCAGCACAAGCAATCGATTTCCTGGTTCCTGCTCAGCACAAGCAATTGATGCCTTGGTTACTGCTCAGCACAAGCAATTGATGCCTTGGTTACTGCTCAGCACAAGCATGGCAGGTCAAAAGGTGTCGATTTCATCAGCGAACTGAACACATTGAATCAAAGAAGAATTAACGACTACTTCAACTAACTTCTCCTTCAAGAGACATGTCGATGATGAAGGTTCAATCGACCGTGCGCGAACATCTACCATACTTTGGTCAGCTGATGCCAACAATTATTACCGATTAATCCGCCCTGAATTGAAGTAAACCTTTTCCCAGTCCTGAACGATGGAGCTAATGAACAACTTAAGACACACATACAAATCGTACATATCCTGGTCTGGCATATACACATACGACACATAAATCTCTTCCCCTCCTGGACAGGGAGACTGATTGAATCCGTAAACCGCGCGTGAACCGCTTCTATCTTATGAGGCATGCGGACGCATACAACAAAACATATGAACGTCTTCAACATCTTGAACCATTAGCCACATACGTCGATCAAAATGAAACTACAATAGAATTAGTACGGATTGAACTTCCAGACAAGTTCACCAACTACCCAATAATATTGCCGAAATGCGAAACTATTTTCATGAGGCAATCAGATACCGTGACACCGTTTCAATTGTGACGTCACTAGCCAATTGCCGGAATCCTGCGTACCTTTCCGCGACAGTAGATCGCACAGTGTGTTGTCGACGTCATACTGAAGCTCACTAAAGCCAAGCGCATGCCGGCAACTTTTGTTCCAAGCGACGAAGATTTCAGTCATTTGCAATCGATCTCCAGTTAGGTTCCCACGAGACGATTTTACTGCACGTCTACTATCAGCGCACGCCTCATAGCGGCAATAAAAAGACACACGGGCGCCACATAGGATAGTTTTATCAGTGTTTATTCAGTTACTAAATTATCGTCTTGTAAAAATATGCTGATTTATGTACGAGTTACGTTCTTTTAATGGCTCCACCACGTGACTGTTTGTAGGGTCCGTCAAGCTATCAACAATCATGGCCGGAAATATAACCATGCCAGACAGTTCTTCTTGTTTTTTGTTGAATGTTTGCCTTTTTGCATGCGGAGGTGTGATCGCAAATCAATGGAAAAGAGCTGGTAAATATATGCTTCGTTATGCTGTCTACGTTGAACTGATCATGGTATGGGGCGGCCACATAAATGTATCCATTTCAAACATTTATGTCGACTCTTTAAGGAACGACAGAACGCAAATTCTATTTATTAAGTCTCTCAGAGTATCTCATGGCATTTGTTGTCCGAATTTCAAGTCCTCTAGGCACACATCTTCACCATTTTCAAACTATGTCACTCTATCTCTCACTATGTAAACATGGTTGCAATAGCAACCGAGACAATGGTGCACGTTCTTTGGTCATAACTCGGATTCTGACGTCACATCTTCGATCCATCAATTTACTTCAACTTTCCCGCAGAAACGTCTTATGGTGAGTGTTTATAAATGATCTAGCTGATATCATGTCCGGGGCTAACGTGGTCAGGATGTTTGTCCAGCCAGTAGCGGTTGGCTAATGATTAGAGCACCCGCCTGTCGATCGAGAGGACATTTGTTCGATTCCACCTCCGCCGTTTCGAAGGCTGGGCAATTTCGTTCACCCCACTTTGTTTGTGTCTTTCAGGAGGGACAGTAGATGCAATTTTCTATCTGGTGATTATGAAATGGGAAATAAAAGATCATACGCAGGGAAATAGAAAAAATCTGAACTCATTAACTCTACAGCAGGGCACTCTTAATTAAGCCCTCAGCGCAATTTCTTAGTAGGGCTTTGCTGTGTAATTATCCAGTTCCAGATCCTATTGTCTTAACATACACAATTCAAACAGCTAATTTTCAATATTATGCAACGGCAGTGAAAGGAATAGGAACGAAATAAAAATTCGACGACCGGCATTGATGCCACCCTCTCGCGGGACTTCAAAGTTAATGAGGAGAACAACAACACAAAATCCTGACATATAAGTACGCTTCACAATCACATCAGCCATAGCCTGTGTGGGCAGTTGACATTCTCCCGTCATTCTTGGACTTCGACATCTTACGTGCAATGTGCAGGTCTCTGGCTGTTCATCGCCTCATGTCGTAACCGATCCATGCAGTCTATCTTCGTACAGATGTGTTCTTCCGGTCGAATTCACCCTCGATCGATGTTAATACCAGGCTTGGCTTCGAAAACCCTCCAGCCATGGCCGTAGCATATAATTGTTTCTCATACGAGTTGAATTGCAGTAACTGGGTCACCCGTGGCAACTTACTTCTTTTAACCCCTGCTCGTATGTAGGTGTGACAATGACTGCGTTCAGACGTATCGTTCTTTTTGCAGCCGTTGCTACACACTTTGTAACTAACTACAATGGCATGGCAATTTTCCTCTTTCTTGGTTCGACGCGTAGCTTCTTTCATTAAAGTCAGCTTGTGGTTGGTGATAAAAGGATAATGTAAAGAGTCAAAACACATAACTTTTCCAGTGTCCACATTTCGATAATTTTTAACGCTTCAGCTGCGCTAACAGTCAATTGTCTTCAGGCACACTAACCTGTTGTCGGACCCAGACGTTCGTTTTCATATCGACCCAGCTGACTTGGACCACACGACGCCCCACACACACATATCAGAGGCGTCCTTGCTTGCACACCTTGTAACTAACTGCAATGGCGTGGCAATTTTCCTCCTTCCTTGGTTCGACGCGTAGCTTCTTTCACTAAAGTCAGCTTGTGGTTGGTGATGAAAGGATAATGTAAAGAGACAAAACAAAAATAACTTCATTCTTAGTGTGTGTGCGCAATGAAGAGACACCAGCTCCAGTGTACTGTAAGTCTTGAAAATTAAATATGTATATAAATACAGAGAAGCTATTCAGTTATTCGGTAGCAGGTTCATCTTAAATCAATTCAGCGATTACCATATAAACGCTGTGTCTGTTTCCCGATAATAAAAAATGTCATGATGTTTGGCAGGTGTTATAATGGTGACGAGAGTTCACTTCAACACCAATACTCCCAGCCCATAACCAAGTTTAACAGCGAAACAAATAGAATGAAGTACAGTGTGATGCATTATGGGTCTCTTTGGCTCAACCGTAGAGGGTCAACTCAATCGAGAGGGGCTTGGGTGAGTTTGTTGCTGCTCGAAGGCTTCAACATTTAATTTACTCCACATTGTTCTACATCCCGCAGCTATGCAAAAGAACAGTACATTTAAATGTTTAATGCCGAGCGGGAGAATAGTCACTTAATAAATTCAATAGATCTTTCGCGCAATTATTGCAGCGTAGTAGATTGTTTACTAAAGAAGTTGAATTGCGTGTTTGAATACTTGCTAAAGGAATTGGTGCTTGAATAAACATATCTGCCAGGGGTGAACAAATATGTGTTTTTACGCTCCTATGGACATACTACAGTGTTTAAAAACAACATACAATCTTTTATTCCGCTTTGCCCTCCTTCAGTGTGTGTGTGTTTGTGTTTTTGTATGTATGTGTACGCGTGCACGTGTGTGTGTGTGTGCGTGCGTGTGCGTGTATACGTATGTATGTATGTATGTATGTATGTAAGTATGTATGTATGTATGTATGTATATATATATATATATATATATATATATATATATATATATATATGTGTATGTATGTTTGTGTTTGCGTGCGTGTGTGCGTGTTCGTGCGTTCGTGCGTTCGTGCGTGCGTGCGAACGTGTATTCCGCGATCTTCATTCCCTGATGTATAGCATTTGTATACGACAAAAGTGAGCTGAAGTGTGAACAGATGCCTTAAAGGTGGCGTGGAGTGGTGGATGTTGTTAAACACGGTTGAACGGAAAATCATGATGGGAGCAGTCACTTTGCTTGTGCACCATGTGTATCCTTAAAGGTGGCGTGGAGTGATGGATGTTCTTAAACACGGTTGAAAGGAAAATCATGATGGGAGCTGTCACTTTGCTTGTGTCCATGTGTATCCTTAAATGTGGCGTGGAGTGATGGATGTTTTTAAACACGGTTGAAAGGAAAATCATGATGGGAGCAGTCACTTTGCGTGTGTCCATGTGTATCCTTAAAGGTGGCGTGGAGTGGTGGATGTTCTTAAACATGGTTGAAAGGAAAGTCATGATGGGAGCTGTCACTTTGCTTGTGTCCATGTGTATCCTTAAATGTGGCGTGGAGTGATGGATTTTTTTAAACACGGTTGAAAGGAAAATCATGATGGGAGCAGTCACTTTGCCTGTGTCCATGTGTATCCTTAAAGGTAGCGTGGAGTGATGGATGTTTTTAAACACGGTTGAAAGGAAAATCATGATGGGAGCAGTCACTTTGCGTGTGTCCATGTGTATCCTTAAAGGTGGCGTGGAGTGGTGGATGTTCTTAAACATGGTTGAAAGGAAAGTCATGATGGGAGCTGTCACTTTGCCTGTGTCCACGTGTATCCTGACATCAATATCCACTTAATAATTAAAACGGTTGTTTTGGTCGACAGTTGTGATATGGTGTTTGTGTAAATGCACATTCATAGGGAGCCTAGTTGAACGCAAACTCTAATTAACCTGTTCCGGGGAAATAGGTTCAGGAAAGACAATGCAGAAGAGACAATGCGAAAATTGCGAAGCTATTCTTGTGGACACTAATCCATGGTCTCGCGAACAAAGGACGGGTGGCTAGCATTTATGGGATAATTGGCAGGAGTGTTCTCTGTGGTCGACATTACGCGCTGTAGTCTTGTCTTATTTAGATGTTTGTAAGTGTCGATATCACGGCAAGTATAGAGCATGCTCCACTGCTTGGCAATAGCTGTCTGTGTTTCAAGTTGGATATTAAATTATTTACATTTTCGTTTGAGCGACAGAGGTGTTGGGTTTGCAAGCTAACAGTAAATATATATATATATATATATATATATATATATATATATATATATATATATATATATATATATATATATATATATATATATATATATATATATATATATATATATATATATATATATATATATATATATATATATATATATATATATATATATATATATATATATATATATATATATATATATGTGTGTGTGTGTGTAACTCACATGTGTCAGGTGAATTAACTATCGCGTTAGTTAGACATGACACGTAGCAGTAAGTGTTTCCAATACTCTTGTATTATTGTAAAGGTTTACCGACTCCACCTGCTGTGGATGTTGAGATCGTATGTGTCAATATGTCGTGTATCATTTGCTAAATGTAGTGCACGAATCAAGTGTTGCAAGGGCATAGCACACATGCTTTGCGAAAGACCGACGACAGCCACCATGGGATGTTAAATCCACAGTTGCGTGCTGTTTTTACTAATGACAATATAATATGTCCACAAAAGCGTCTCTTACCTGTTGGAGAAACTACCTTTAGACGTGCGCATTCTCGGGCAACCCCTTCGTTTTGGGGGTGGGGTCGTTTATGTAGCAATTGTTGAACCCCTTCCATCAAGTTTCCACACTGACATTGAATGATGATCTCTGAATAAATATTAGATTATCTTGAGACACCATGTGTGTTCAAGAAGCCATGAGGATGTTAGTGAAATGACCATGCGTTGCAAACGAGTTGATATAAACAAGTAATAATGGCCAGTTTAGACAAGCATTTTGCTATGAGTACCTTGGTAGTGGACTAAGCTGTTGATTGCGTGATAAAATTAAATAGCTTTTTCTGGTAAAAATAGAGACATCAAATTAAGAAAATATAACACATTTAGGGAATTTCAGAATAAACTATTGCTGCGTGTACATAATGATCATGTATCTACAAAATGTTCATGTATCTACACAATGTTCATGTATCTACACAATGTTCATGTATCTAACATTATGCAGTATGTTTGGCAAATATGCTAGTAACAGCAATGATAATGAATACCATAATATTTAAAAATGGATATGACAAAAAAAAGCTATATGTATTGACAAAGACAGTTACCCTAAAGCTGTATTATTAAAACATTGCAAAAGGTTGCTAGATGGATTAAAGAGGCGTATATGGATCAGAAAGACGAATTCAGTCATGAATCGAGACGAAGAAGATACAGAGGTATGGGAGTATGGGATGGCCTGGTTGTAATGGCAACTGGTGAGCAGAAGAAGAACTATACGCCACATAACCCGATGAGGGCTACCGACGGTAAATATCAATAGTTGAGATTAGAAGAAAATCAAAACTAAAGAACGCCAGTGTGACCCTCATCTGCACAATTTTCACACGTAAAGTCTACTGATTACGAGTTCAGGTCGAGATTAAGAAATGTCTAGCAACAAACAAGCTTAAATCGACAGCAGTACCAACACATAGAACAGCGCGTTATACGAGTTACGCAACTTCCAACATTTAACACATTCAAAGGAACTGTTTAGTAAACAAACATAATGTCATTCAAATGAAGGTGCAGTGGGACCAACGTTTGTCTCCTTGCTTGCTTTTATTCATACAGGAAACTATGTACTTAATTCAATCGAACGAGAACCTTGTGCACTCAAATGTCCTTTTCTCGTACTTTGCTACAAGTAAGTGTTGCGTGCAATGTATAAAAAAATCGGTTGCCAAATGTTATGTGCTTTTTGTGCATCATACATTACAGTCTGTGTGAATAACATGGCATTTTGCTGTTTTCTCAATCAAAGGAATCCGCCTGATGAATTGGCAAGATGCGCGCACATTATTTGTCTCTTCAGGCGTGTGTGCGTGTATTTTATCAAAGGATGCATGTGTGACACTGTCACCTGTACAACGCTTGGTCACGAAATAAGACGGACGGCACCGGTAACACACAGTGAACTTACCGTATGAACAATGGTTATGTATCACGCACAACACCCACCGTCGTATGCCCACTCACGCACACAAACCTAGAGCAATGACGTCATCGTAGATCTAATTTATCTCATCATACAGCGAGAACATACCAGACATATTCCAACAACAGGGACAGCTTTGAATAATTAAGGAAGGATAGACGACATGATACGCATGTGTGTAATCAAGGTTTGTGGTAGTTAGCAACCACATCGATAATGTGGGAATTCGTGCAGCACAGTACGTTGACATTTGTCAATTCAAAAAGGTCGTGAATGTGAGATCACGCATCACACTTATGCCTAGGACTGGAATTGAACATCCACGCACAAACACACCCACATACCCACCTACCCACACGCACGCACGCACGCACGCACGCACGCAAACACACACAAACACAAACACACACACACAAACACACGCACACACATGCACGCACGCACACGCATGCACATACACACACACACACACACACACAAACACACACTTACGATACACGATATCAACGCCAAACAGTACATTGGATGTTACTGATTATAATCGATAAATAAGCGTTGCACAATACCAAATTGTAAACAATGAGATATGCAAAATTCATATATATGTGGTTGTTTGTCATAGGAAATATCGCTACGTACATCGCAAAATCTCGTTGAATAAGTTCATCAGTGTGATACAAATAAGTGCTTAATATTGCAGGATGTGTGGACATGTATTTCAGACCACTCCGCCATCTCGAGGCAAAGCAATGCACTAATCGAAAAGTTGCATAGTCGAAGCATTATTATGGCGAAAACATAATACGTCACAAAAACGGAAAACAAATCAGTTCAATTAACACTCCTTTAGTTAACTAAACGACACCAATTTCAGCAAGTACGAAACGCAAAATGTGTCATGCAGCCCCATATTGAATCGCAAATAACGTTTTAGCCATTTATTTGCACAGTCTACTAAAAAGGAAACAATTGAAATCGAGCTTCAACCACCAGAAACGTCACCAGATAATAGAGTAATTTAAAAAAAAGATGAGTGAAGACATATGTCGCATGTGTTTACCTTTCACATGTTAATTCGATCTTACGGGAAATGTTCATGGAGGGTAAATGTGAGAAGCAAGATGTCGTTTCTGAAAAACGACCAGTTTAATCGTAAATAGGTTGCCGTTGTAGTTATTTATGATTGAAATGCAGGTGAGCTACACGAAAAACACGGCCGCAGGTGCATATATCGTGACTAGCGAATGGCCACCTGACGTCATTTTAGCACTGCTATGAATGTGGCTTTTTCGCACCCAGTCGCAATCACTTCGGCTTGTTCCTTCTTCTATCTACTGTTCGTCTAACCGCAACGTGCTGAGGAAACAGGCGGCCCGGGCGGGGAACAAGACCTATATCATGTATATACAGTTCAAATTTAGAAAAAAACACATGTGAATAAACAAAACTAGATGCACTTCTTGGCCTCTAAAACTAGGACATTGCAATGTCTGTATGTTGTTCTCCGATGTATCCAGGGTGTTGTGTCTGACAGTGTGATGAGGGTGAATTCTAGAGTCAAATAGTACTAGAGAATAGGTGGTAATTGTAGCTGGAGTGATGGCTATGGTAGGTTAATGAATGAATGGTGTCGCCTAGTGATAATGTTCACGGTATAAGGTATTTATCTGATGGTCTTCGCATTTCACAATTCACTATTATGCATATCACGGAGAGCTTAGCGTCTATCACGCTGTCTGCACGGAGCCCCCATCCTAATGTTTATAGCATGCCTGTCACATTAGGGGTGTTGTGGTGGCGATTTAGGACACCTCAGTAAACTGCTCATTGTCGCGGTTCCCGTTAATGTTGTCTTTGTTTGAGTGTATGTATGTCACAATGACCGTAATGTTAGCTGTTCCATACAAACGCCGCGGTCATCCAGCGATACATCACAGTCACAATAGAATTCCTAGTCAACACGACAACATTCACTTCCAGCCATGAGTGTAACCGACCTCTGTGGGTGTGGTGATTTACGAGAGAAGGCGTCACATAAACCAGATACGGAGGTGACACGAAGGTCATGTTATCATTGTTGTTGTGTGGTTGTCGCACGGCCTAAGGTGAGCGGTGACGCCGCAGCGGTAGACAGTACAACACGTATCTTTCACGCCGTTTCGCATACAGGAATGTGCTTCCTTTTTACACATCGCATACGTGTATTACTGGCTGCTGCAGCAGAGTGTTTCTTGAACATGATCGCGATTTCTAAAACATTATATTAATGAGAACTATAATTGTTCAACTGTTGAAGATACAAACATTTTTGTGTTACACGTCAAAAATACCCAGAATACAACACGCGCTTCAAACGGTCCGCTAAGAAGTCATTACGGTTGCGGTAAGCGACGCGAGTGAAGCGCTGGAGGGGGGTCACTCTTACTGACACGACGTACATTATCATAAAGACACGTTTCGGTACGATCCGGGGCGCCATGGTTGTGTAGTAGCGCGTCAGACTTTCGGCCAAGAGGAATGGGGTTGGAAACTACCCGCTGCCGTTTCGAAGCACCCCACCCTGCCTGCGTCTTTCGGAAGACCCACAAAAAGCAAGCCACTAGTTCCGCCAATGGAACCGGTGTCTATGCCACATGAAGTAAAAAAATCACACACAGGGAAATGGAAAACGAACCCAGTGCGCCTAACACAGCTGATGATCTCGATACCTAAGCTTCCTGGACTACCTCCCAGATGAACGATGATCAGCTGTTTAGGGAGTATAGCATCAAACATCAAGATACAAAACGAGATTAATGTATCTCATTTCACAACGTTTTGTTGCAAAATGGCGGATTCTTTTACCAGTGATTCAATGTGTAATGTGTATTAGCTGACATTGTAGTTATTTAGATATTGACGACGTACAAATGGGCTTAGCTGCTTACATTTATTTCCATCACAACGTAAACTGCTCCTTTACGGTTTAATTGGTGTGCGGTCGTTAAGTCAAAATGCCGAAGACGCCATTTGAACTCAGTATTGTGTTACAATTGGCCTAACATGATATTTATGCCTGACCCTTTCGTTTGTCTATTTTAATGAGCGTTTGATTAGTTTGCACAATGTTTTCGTACATTAAACGATTTTGCTGGTGAGACGGTAGGCCAAATATGTATGTTCAAACATGTGTACAACAGCAATTATTAATATACTGTCTTCGGGGAATCCAGTGGACACTCTCCATCTAACACTAACATCTAGAGGATATTGATTTTGCACATGACGTCGCACTACGTTCACATCGCCATGACAACAGGCAGGACAAGGCGACATCATTGTATCACGTGAACAAGAATAGCATCCATTTGATGGGTGAGGATATATAGGACGCGGAGCAGTTCACATACCTGGGAAGTGTTGTGAGCAGAGACGGTGGCACAGACCGAGGCATCAAAAGCAGGATAGGGAAAGCCACAGCAGCGTATAAGACTCTGAGACCCATTTGGACTTCACAGGTCATCTCCGTCAAGACCAAGCTTCGGATTTTTAACGCCAACATAAAGTCAGTCCTTCTTTATGCGTGTGAAACATGGCGCGTAACAAAGGCCTTAACACACAAAGGGCAGACCTTCATTTACAGATGTTTGAGGGCCATCCTTCACATCACATGGCAGGACAAAATCACAAACGAAGACACCTGGAGAACAGGACAAGCACAAGCAGAAGCCCAGATCAAGAGAAGAAAGTGGGATTGGCTCGGCCACACCCTGCGAAAACCAACGTCCAGCGTGGTACGAGATGCTCTAAAATGGAACCAACAAGGGAGACGGAAGAGAGGAAGACCCGCTCCACCTGGTCTGTTGAGACTGAAGGGCGGACGTTTGGACACTCCAGGGGCCAGCTGGAAGTTTTGTCCCTAGACACGGCCAAGTGGAGGAAGCGTGTGGTCGACCTAAGCTCCACACGGAGTACAATGGTTAAAGTCAAGTAAGTCAAGTCTTCGTGTCGTTATTATGTAAAAAATAAAACATCAAAGAAAACTTATACGTGAACAAAAGAAACACGATGAAACTGAGACTAACGATGTAACATAGTCCTGAAACAGTAACCTAAACATAAGTGTTTGTGATGTACGTTTTTACAGCGTCTTCGTGTCTCTGTAACGTATGGAAAGTAACACCGCCTGAAACATAATCTTGACATGGAAATAAGAAACTAAGTAAAACAAGACAATTGATAGAACGTAGTAGGAGCAAGCCGCAAACAGGAAAACTATGAAAACGTATAGAGGACTGAGTTGAAACGTTGTGTGCACGTCGTGGGAAATGTTTGCGAATGGAGTCAGTATCTCTGATGAGTGTAACAAGTGGGAAGTCCCACTTATCATCATCATACAGCTCGAGTTATGCACTCATACGTGCTCATGACATATCACGACACTTAGTCCTCTATACGATAAGCGAGAGAACATCTCTTATGTTGACTCCTCTACTGAAAAGACCGTCGCCTCGCAGTCGGTGCCACGTTCTTCTGCCTTCACCATATTCTCTCAGCCGGGCTGTTTTCCTCCGTCCGCCGACAGTGCAAAATCCACCAAAGACGTTGTCCTCGCAGTAGCTCTTCTGCACCTGACCTTGCGGCGGCGCCGAACACCACCACACGACTGGGTGTGTCCTCCAGCCGGTCTGGCGGTCCTCTCGCCAACGTGGTGACAAGGTGATATACATCTGCCGTGCAACTGAGTTTGAAAAAGCACAATTGCAAGCTATGATTCCAGAAGGAAAACAATGAGCATTGTCACGCACGGCAAAGCCAAAGGGAAGTTCGGAGACAAGGGCAAGAAGAAGCTGCTAACGACTCGGGCATATCCAATAAACCATGACAAGTACCACATCCACTGTAAATCATGTGGCCGGCGGCCCCTCCATAGAGCATGCCCCACATATGGCAAGCAGTGTAACTTGTGCAATCGACATAACCATTTTGCAGCGATGCAAAAGAAACGTGGCGTGATGTGAAAACACAGGTCTGTGTGATGCGCCTGGTGTTGTAGTGTAGTGTGTAGTATGTATTTCTTGCTTCATACTCTCGCTGACAACTGCAGCCGCCAGATAGTTCCTTGGGGCGAAAAAGGAGCCGATTGCGCAAGTCTCCCCTGCTGGTACATAGCCTCTCTATAGACGAGACTCTAGCACATGGTGGTACACCGTGGGTACTGGGCACCTTGTGGCCTCAGGCTAATGTGCTGGAGATCGGGGAGCAAGTTGAAGCCCTCGAGGTGCAGTGTGCAGGGAATACCGGCGTGTGCACGTGTCCCGACACTCACTATTCCAACTCCCATCTATGGGCAAATAGAAGGAAGTAAACAGAAAATCCAAAGTGGAGTCCCGAAAGCGGTTTGATGCCAATCCTGCCAACATTCAGTCAGCTCCTGCAGTCGAGCTGTTGCCAAACGTAGTGCATCGCATTCCTTTGGACTACACCAGCGAGGCCGAGAGGGGGATTCTTACGACTGGGCAACCCAGGATCCCCCACACACATCGCCCAGGCTCGCGCCGCCCTGGAGAGGACGCTCCAGTGCCGCTGTTCGGCGGTAGCACAACACGGGAGGCAGTAGTTACGAATTATAAATCCAACTCAATTTACGTAGAGAACGGGTGTTGCGGGTTACATCCGAAGGTGGGAGGGATCCTCGTGTCCCGTGGTCAGCTACTGCCCGCCTCAAGCTGGGTAGCCCCCGGCCAGTAAGGTGCTGACACGCCACTGTCCTCCTGCTTCAATGGGTGTTTGGAACGTAGACCATCTGCTCGACAAGTGGATCGACAACATCACACCAGGCAAAAGAGAATAAAGAAGATGCCAGCTCTTCGAATGGCTGGGACGTCAGAACCATGCGCACTGAACTGACAGGTGACCTACAATCGATTGACAATGCTCGTAAGACTGCAGTAATCGACACGGAGCTGGACAGGCGGAACAATGACATAGCCTGCTTGCACGAAACAAGACTTGCCGACAGTGGCTTGCTGAAAGAACAGCGATATACATTCTTCTGGTAGGAGAAAATCCCCAAGAAAAGCATGAACATGGCGTATGCTTTGCCACGAAGAACACGCTACTCACAATAATTGAACCCCCAGCAAATGGTTCAGAACGCATCCTCACTATTCGGCTCTCAACTCAAGCAGGACCAATCAACCTCGTGAGTATCTACGCTCCAACACTCAGCTCTACCCCTGAGTCCAAAGATCAGTTCTATGATGAGCTTGATGCTGCTGTAAGCAGAATTCCAAAAACAGAACAACTCTACCTGTTGGGAGACTTGAATGCAAGAGTGGGTGCTGATCATGAGGCATGGCCTACGTGCCTCGGACACCGTGGCTTGGGGAACATGAATGAAAATGGATAGAGACTACTGGAGCTGTGCATATATCATGAACTGTCCACCACAAACACTTTCTTTAAAAACAAACCATGTCGAAAAGTGTCCTGGAGACATTCCAGGTCACATCATTGGCACCAACTTGACCTCTTCATCACCTGGCGTGATTCTCTCAACAACGTCCTCACCACACGCGGCTACCACAGCGCGGACTGTGACACTGATCACTCCCTGGTGTCTACCAGGGTTAGAATGCAACTCAAGAAGCTTTTCCACACCGAACAGAAATACTGTCTACGTATCAACGTTAGCCACACTGTCTTCACAGAGACGAATCAACAGTTTATTGAGTCCATTGGACAGGCACTCTCAAACAACCCCACGCACAGTACAGAAGCAAAATGGAACACTCTTCGTGATGCCATGTACAACACTGCACTCATAACATATGGCAAAAAGGAACAGAAAATCATTGACTGGTACGAGGCAAGCATCCCTGTCATAGAACCTGTCACCGAAGCCAAGCGCTATGCTCTTGTCAACTTTAAGAGAGGCCCAAACAAGAAGAACCTTAATACACTAAGAGCTGCTAGGAACAACTACTAGTTACAACTCTGCCAGAGCATCCAAATGTATCCGACACCTGGAACATTGGGGGCATGTATGATGGAATAAAGAAGGCAACAGGTCCGCCCATAAAGAAAACTGCTCCACTGAAAACAAAGACAGGGGAGGTCATGTCCGATTGCAATAAACAAATGGGGAGATGGGTGGAGCACTATTTCGAACTGTACTCCAGAGAAAATACTGTCACCAAGGAGGCACTAGACACCATTACGAGCTTGCACATTATGGAAGAACTAGATAATGAACCCACAGTGGAAGAGCTCAGCAAAGCTATCGACTCATTTGCCAGTGGAAAGGCCCCTGAAAATGACGCCATACCACCTGAAGTCATCAATCATGGGAATCGGACTCTACTGCTGCACCTGCATGAACTTCTCTGTATCTGCTTGAAAGAGGGAGCGGTTCCCCGGAACATGCACGATGCGACGGAAGTGACCTTGTACAAAAACAAAGGTGATCACAGCGATTGCAACAACTGCCGCGGTATCTCCTTGTTGAGTGTCGTGGGAAAGGTTTTTGCCCGCGTTGCCCTGGGCAGACTGCAGATCTTAGCTGAACGCATCTGTCCCAAATCTCAATGTGGCTTCAGAACTGGGAGATCCACATAGACATGGTATTCTCTGTCCGACAACTGCAAGCGAAATGTCGTAAGCAAATTAGACAACTGTATATCGCCGTCATTGAGCTTACTAGCAGAAGTGGACTTTTCAAGAAGTGGAGGAAACCAGAGCTGTGTCCTGACACCAACACTCTTTGGCATATTCTTCTCCCTGGTGCTGTCATAGGCCTATGGTCCATCCACAAAGGGTGTCTACTTTCACACCAGAACAGACGGAAAGCTGTTTAATGTCGCCCGTTTGAGAGCCAAGGCAAATATGCGCCGAGTTCTCGTTAGAGAGATGCTTTTCGCTGATGACGCCGCGCTAGCAACTCACACCGAGGAAGATCTCCAGCAACTAATTGATAGACTCTCCTTCGCAAAGAATTTGGACTGACCATCAGCATCGAAAAGACAAATGTCACGGTGCAGGACGTTGTTATTCCGCCATCAATCAACATCGACAAGGTGACATTGGAGGTTGTTGATAGCTTCACGTACCCATGCTCCACAATCACCAGTAATTTGTCACTGGATGCTGAAATTAACATACGTGTAGCACAAACTGCAGCCATCATGTCCAAACCGAACATGGGAGTGTGGAGCAATAACTACCTGACAGAAAACACGAAACTGCACGTGTACCATGCATGTGTTCTCAGCACACTGCTCTACAGTAGTGAGTACTGGACAACGTATGCAAGACAAGAAAAGAAACAGGACAGTTTTCACCTTCGCTGCCTCAGACGTATCCTTGGCATCTCCTGGCAGGACAGGATCACGAACACAGAGGTCCTGGAGCGTGCTCACTCCTCCAGCATTTACATCTCCTGGCAGGACAGGATCACGAACACAGAGGTCCTGGAGCGTGCTCGCTCCTCCAGCATTGACATCTCCTGGCAGGACAGGATCACGAACACAGAGGTCCTGGAGCGTGCTCACTCATACAGCATTTACATCTCCTGGCAGGACAGGATCACGAACACAGAGGTCCTGGAGCGTGCTCACTCCTGCACCATTTACACGCTGTTAAGCCAGAACTTGTTACTGGGACGCGGTCTACTTGCCTCCTATATCTCCGCTACAAAGACACCTGCAAGCGTGACATGACCTTGGCAGACATAGACACGAACAGCTGGGAGACAGCCGCTTATGATCGAGGTCATTTGAGGCTGATTGTTCAGAATGGCATAAGGAAAGCAGAACATAAAAGATCTACGCAACTGGCTGAGAAGAGGGATCAGCGATGCCAGAGGAGAACGGTAACGTACACATGTAGGAGGTAGGCGTGTACGGATGATGGGCAAAAAGACGATGGTGATAAAATGAAAGCTTATATCTGGGCACATAACCCATGTAAAGGAGGTTGGATACGGATGCATAAGCAAATGTGCTTTCCTTGGCAACATATGACAAGATAAGTCCAACAATACCCATGTCGCCCACACAAACGGTATTATGTGCATTCATCAGCAGTGTCAAGGTCAGACCATCTGGCACAGTGAAGCTTCCGTTCAACACAGATAAATCCGACAAACCAACGTCCAGTGAATTCTAAGTGACAAACCACACCGATACATCATTGTTTGGTTGTCAAGCATGCGAGACGTTGGGACACGTCAAAAGCAAATACGACGTGTCATGCGAGAAACCATTGACCAAAGACGAGGTGAAATCGGAGTACCGGGGTGTGTTCACTGGGATTGGTGAGCAGGAACAGCCATATCATATTGATCTGCATGATGTTATACAGCCCGTGATTCAGGCGACGAGGAAGATTCCGTATGCGCGTGTGGACACTTTGAAGGTTCTAGACAAGCTGGAGAAAGTTGGAATAATCGCTGATGTCGACAGGCCCACGCCATGTGTAAATAATCTCGTGGAAACTGAGAAGAGAAACAGTTCTCTGAGAATTTGTCTTGATCCGAAGCCGTGAACATTTTGACATTTCGACACCAGAAAGTGTCCAGACACGTTTGGCAGGCATGAAAGTGTTCTCAGTAATCAATATGTTGATGGCACACTGGTACGTGAAACTTGGGGCGTATCTTCTGCAGAAAGGGCAAGTTATCGTTTATCCATCAACGACACTTGTGGGACCAGAGTTGCATTATGCACAGCTATAGTTTTACCATTACATAAACGGGAAAGGTAGCGAAGCCCATACAGACAGCAAGCCATTGGTAATCACTATGAAGAAGCCCAGCTGCACTACAACAACCCGAGTTGAGAGAATGGGGATGAAACTCTAGCGGATGTGCCAGAGAAGTATAAACACGTAGGTGATGCTCTCTTGCGAGCCTACGTGGATGGTGAGCCAGACAGGGAACTGATTGCTGACGTAGAAGTCAGTGTCCTGATACGAGATTTTTCGACAAGTACAGGCAGGCTGGAATAAATGCAGAGAAGCAACGGCGGATGATACAATTAGTTGGCCAGACTCTCGGAAGTCGGTACCAGCACACTTGAAGTACAAATTATGGGTTGTTGTATGCAGATGAAAGGATCATCATTCAGGAATCGATACGATCAGAAATGCTGCAAGTCATTGTTGACCTTCATGTGTATCGAGAAGACCAAGTCACAAGCCAGGGCAGTGATATTCTAGCCAGGAATGTCCAAGAACATAGAGGAAATAGTTGCGAAATGCCGTATGTGTCAATAGTTGTGGCGTAAAGCCTTGCGGTCAATTGAGAGCTCATTAATGTTCTCCAGTCCACTTCAGTGACAGTGCGAGCTGGGTTCATCAATGCATGTGACCACGTTTGGGTGTGTTCCAATTTTCTGCATCACTAACTCTTTCATGTAAACATGTTGACTTTTACCGGCTATCAACTACGGGCCATACGGGCCAACATTATGAAGAAGAACCCAACGGTGCCACTCAAAACACATCTTACTCTTCGATCACTAAATATATGTGCAACTTCCAGAACGCACCGGGGAACTACTGCTGGAATAAACCATTTTCGCCCTATTTCTTCCGTAATAACAACTGGAAGACGATTAAGAACGAACATTGAATACATACACAAGGGGAGAATGAATCCAACAAACCTGGTTGACATATGTCGACAAACTGACACAAGGTATAATGTTACCTGCGTACTACTAAATGCACGATCAGTATGTAACAAAGCAGTGACGGTGAAGGAACACTTGTTGGACCATGGTGGAGATTTTATGTTTTTAACATAAACCTGGTTTAAACCGAATAAAACTGCTGTTGTTAGCGAATTAACTCCACCAGGTTACAGCTATATACGAGAATGTCGTTCAGCTAAGCGCGGAGGCGGCGTTGGAATACTATACAAGTCAGAATATAAATTGCGAAAGACGACAACTAAGCGACTTTGAACACGTGGACGTTAAATCTACACAAACATTGAGACCTATGCGTGTTGTCGTCACTTATTGTCCACCGACAACAAATGTACAGCAGTTCCTCGATGAGTTCGCGACATATGTGAATGAGATAGCCATGACACAGTAAGATATTCGTATTGTCGGTGACCTCAATCTTCACTGTGAACTGGATTTTGCACTCGGTGTAAAGTTATTGAATGAACTTTTACCTGAAAATAATCTACAACAACATGTTACAGAATCAAGACACATCCGGGGGCACAGGTTGAACGTGGTGATAACACGTTCACTTAGTTCTATCGTGTCATCTACGACGGCATACCCCAGCAGCATATCAGATCATTACAGTGTTGCTTTTCTTTTGTCTTCTGCAAACCCAATGCCTGCTTGTAATATGAGGCATATGCGAGATATCCGTGGAATAAATCATGACCGATTTGAAGCTGATCTATTGGAACATCTCGCTTCTGTGGATATTAATATGGATGTGAGTGCCGTGGTTGACAAGTACGAGCATGCGGTCATATCAACCGTTGACGTGCATGCCCCTGTCACGACAAGAACGCAAGGAACCCTGGTATAATGATGACATACACAATGCCAGAGCATTGAGACGTTCAAATGAGAAGAGGTGGAGGAAAACGAAGCTCGAGATCCATCGACAGATTTATGTACAGCACCGAACAGCAGTCAATGCCATGATCACATGAGCTAAGCGGGCTCACTAGGAATCAGTGTCGTCATCATTTGACCAGCGGACATGCTTTCGTGTGGCCAACACCCTGCTAAAGCCACCGAGCACTAGTCGATCACAAACATCAAGCACTGAGGAATTGTGCAGTGACTTCGCTACTTACTTCGCTAAAAAACACAAGGAATCAGAGTGCAGATCCAGAAGAAGCTGATAAGTGATAAAGAATTTTTCTCTGATTACGTCGTCGATATTAGCAGCCAACCAGTACCATACAACTAAATCGACTACTACCTACGACTGACGTAATTCGTTCTTGGTTAACCTTCCGGCATCACAGATACTTTGACTGCAACGAGTACAGAACAATGCTGCTAGACTAATTACGCGCACCAGTAGGCACGGCCACATAACACCAGTCTTAAGGGGCTTACACTGGCTGCCGGTAGCAAGTCGAATACATTTCAAGGTGCTAGTGTCGGCGTACCGATGCGTCAATGGTCTGGCGCCGACTTACTTGGCCGAACGTTTACACATACGAATTCCTGATGGGCATCTACTCACGGGCTATGCGCCAACACTGCACCAATGAATCACTAAGAAGAGCATTGGTGAATCTGCATTTGGAACAACAGCGCCTCGACTTTGGAATTCATTGCCCGCAGACATTCGTAATTCCAAGACGCTAACAATTTTTAGGAAGTCTTTAATGACTCACCTTTTTATTAGTCATTTCACAAATATATGTAAATGAAGAGAATATTATGTAATTGACACTATGGATGGACTATTTGTGATATACATTAATTTTGCATTAGGATTCTCACCAGATGTCAAGGTTTTCTAAATTATTTTATTTATTTATTTTTAAAGTAATTTTATTTATTTATTAAGTGTTTACACATATGTGTTTATATTTAAAAAATATATTATACCATGTGAATAGTATTTTATACCATGTACAGCGTATTGATCCATATGGTGGGATTTAGCGCTTTTAAAAATGCTGTATTATTATTGTTACCAGATTGCTGATGTTAATAAAAAAAGCTACACAAATTAGCGATTAATATTTAACGTCGTCAACTTCCCAGATTACCTTAGGCTGTTGCAAACCAAACTCCCAGCAACGAAACTCGCACTCAAACCAAGGGTAGTAAGTTCGAAACTGATCTACGAACCAGGCAGGCACTGTTCAAAGGGGATTATGTCCACCGCTCCTGTTCGGCACATTCGCGAGGGTCATCGGTCGTATTTGATTCAACACGACGGAGGTGAATTCCGTAGCAATCGCCGTCATCCACCGAGGAAACAAGATCAGCCACCGCTGCTGCTACCTCGGTTGGATGAGCCAGTGCCGAATTCCGTTGCAATCGCCGTCATCCACCGAGGAAACAAGATCAGCCACTGCTGCTGCTACCTCGGTTGGATGAGCCAGTGCCGAATTCCGTTGCAATCGCCGTCATCCACCGAGGAAAAAGATCAGCCACCGCTGCTGCTACCTCGGTTGGATGAGCCAGTGCCGAATTCCGTTGCAATCGCCGTCATCCACCGAGGAAACAAGATCAGCCACCGCTGCTGCTACCTCGGTTGGATGAGCCAGTGCCGAATTAACAACGTGGGAGGCATTGTACAAACTTTTTTGTCGGAGCATACCGAGTGCGGGAAAGACGTAGATCGAGACGTATGCTACGCGTACAAACATCTACGTACAAGAAAATAGCGTGTATGATGACAAACAGAAAATACAGCGTACAATGACAAGCATGGATAACAGCATACAACAGCATACAAAATAATACAGGAACACACAGCGTACAATAGAGACCGTACATGTTCTCCTTAACAAACAAAGAGTGACAATCATATATTTTCCACTAAATGTAATAGTTACCAACGGTTCTAGAGATATTAATAGTCACGTTAATACTAAAATCTGATTGTACATTTGATGAACTTTCTCAAACACTAATGAACTGTTCGACGTAATTGGTTTTGTTTGTGTCTCTTTTAGTGGGAGGCCAGATATGAATTAAACACTTGTAGCATGTTTAATCCGGCACTGGTATGAGCCCACCATTCCCGACGAAGATGCCAGTACACCAGGAGAATCGTCCAGTCATGGCACCGTTAATAACTGCACCGCTACAGCCACTGAGCTACAACACCACGCCGATATACCAACTGTTATGGAAGAATTCCCGCGAGCTGAACGCCGTTCTAGACAAGGACACATAATCAGTATAAGAACTACAAAACAGGCTAGATAAACGCAACCACTGAACAGAACTACTTAACGGCAGACTTGTATATATATATTATTATACTCTGTACTATTATTGTATCATTCTTGTAGTGGTGGAAATAAATTCAACTAAAAAAAAAGTGGAACGAAATGACATTAGTAATTATTTTCCTGTTCTGGAGAATAAGTGTTTGGAACAAGCATTGCAGTGATTTTTATTTATATCACGAAGAAGAAGAATATTTCAGTGTTGTACTATTTTATTTCAGAATGGACTGATATTGAACTCTGCATTTAGAAGATATACGTGATTAAGGTTACATATATTAGTGATTGTGTATGTTCAATATTTGAACTGTTAAAGCTGCATTTGTAACCAGAAGGGTACATGTAAGCATTTAGTTTTTAGCGTAGATGTAAGTTACTACGTGCATTTGCTTACGTAATTTAAAAAAGGGGGTGTCGTATAGTCTGGTGTGACGGGTTACTTTAAGTTACTGGTACCGACGAACGTTGCGCTGAGGTTGAATAAAACTGGTCATATCATCCTGTCGAACTTGGTAGCGAGTAAACTTATGTTTGTGGACCCAGCAATCATAATATAATGTAGATACCGCGACGAGTATTATCTCCGAAGACTGCCAGCTTCCTACACGATTTACCATTTACGATTTATTTCTATGTTCGTTCTTTCCGATTGTGTAATTAGTTCGTCCTGTACGTGGTCACGGCGTCTACTGCAGAAACATTCCAGAGAGCCGCCATCGAAGACAGCAAGTCATTGTACAAGCCCTTTTTGTTAACCCTGAACTGCACGGTTTCATTGAGTACAGACGTTATAGCTCAACCTACCTTAGGAGATGGCGTTACAAACTGTAATCGTTACTTTTTAACAGTAGACTTGAAGACTTGAAGACGA
>BSQZ01000039.1:5357315-5389815 GCA_033239005.1 Lamellibrachia satsuma
CCCGCCACTGGGTGTCCTGGCAAAGAGTGTGTTGCCATGTGCTGTTTTGCCGCAGTAAGTTGTTGCTGCAAGGGATAGCTGTTGATCGGTGGGCGTTGAACAGGATGCCGCGGTGCTGCGTGGCCCTGCAGCGACGCTGGCTGCAAGTACTGTTGTAGGAATGGATGCTGCGACGGCTCGCTGGGAGTGACGGTGTCCACGTAATGTTTCGATCCGTCGATCACACCGGACGATGACGTCGGCGGGTGTTCCACTTGAGCGTACTGTTGTTGTTGTTGCTGCTGTTGCTGTTGTTGTTGCTGCTGCTGCTGTTTCTGCTGCTGCTGCTGCTGCTGCTGCTTTTGTTGTTGCTGCTGCTGATGCTGTTGTTGTTGCTGCTGCTGATGCTGTTGTTGTTGCTGCTGCTGCTGATGATGATGATTTTGCTGTTGTTGTTGGATATACTGATATTGTTGCTGTTGTTGCTGCTGCTGCTGCTGCTGCTGCTGCTGCTGCTGATGCTGCTGCTGCTGCTGCTGCTGCTGCTGCTGCTGCTGCTGCTGCTGCTGCTGCTGCTGCTGCTGCTGCTGCTGCTGCTGCTGCTGCTGCTGCTGCTGCTGCTGCTGCTGCTGCTGCTGCTGCTGCTGCTGCTGCTGATGCTGCTGATGCTGCAGCTGCTGCAACTGCTGCAGGTGACTGCTGTACTGATATCGCGGCGGCATCTGGTACATTGTAGGCTGCTGGAGGGTCGTTCCGGTCTGTTGCATGAGGGCGCGCATAGGCGGCCTCGTCGCCGACATCTCCGAGTACGCGACCCGGTACGACCCGGGTTGGACGGCTGAGCTGGCCGGCTGCGCGCCGTACCATGCGGGGTAGCCAGTCGGTGGCGGCGGGGCGTATACCATCGGTGGCACTGCCAGAAAGTGAGGTGGGGGCGGCCCGTCAACATTACAGGTTTTCGGTGGCGCCCCCTGTTCAGGAGCGCCGTCTGTCGGCGGCTGGTCGGCATTCTTCCGCTTACGTCTGACTGTCTTCGGTTGAGACGTTAAGTCCATAGCCTCGCTCAATGTGTCCGGTTCTGCTTCGTCTGCACCTGCATGTCGGCGCTTCGGCGCTCTTTTGTTGAGTTTTGACTTCTCTTTCTTAGCGTAGGTCATTTTTGAAACAGCCGATCTAATAGTAGCCGCCACCACGGACACATCGGTCATTGGTTTTGGCGTAGGAGATGGGGTTTGTGCTCGATCGGGACTATTTTCTTTCGTCATCGGTCTGGTCACCTTTACTGCTGCTGGTTCCGGCTTGTTGATGCGGACTACTTGCAACGGTGGCGGCGGTATCCGTGGTTCGACTTGCGGTGTCACATCTACGGCTGCCGTCCGCCGCTCACCCGGGACTGAAACAGGCCTTTGGTGCTGTGGCGATGTGGAAATCGTTAGCGAACCCTGGGCCTGGATTGATGAATGATTTGGCAATGTGGATGGGGCGGGCGCCGGGGCC
This sequence comes from Lamellibrachia satsuma, assembly GCA_033239005.1. NCBI lineage: Eukaryota > Metazoa > Annelida > Polychaeta > Sabellida > Siboglinidae > Lamellibrachia > Lamellibrachia satsuma. Next base: position 5,358,792 of record BSQZ01000039.1, read on the forward strand.
GGAGTCGGGCTTGGGCTTGACTTGCGACTATCGCAGGAGGTCATATCGACTACATGCATGCTGGCAGCTCGCACTGCCTTCCGGGCCGAGCCAGCAACGGATGTGATGACGCTAGCTGGGCGACCGTCAAACACGGCAACAGTCGTTGTTTGGCCGTTTGTCGTCACGTCCTTAGCTCCGGCATCCGGGTCGGCTGGCTTCGCGACAGTGCTCGAGGACAGCTGCTGTGGCTGTTGCACCTGCTGGTCTTGTTGTTGCTGAGGTTGTTGTTGGTGGTGGTGGTGCTGCTGCTGTTTTTGTTGTTGCTGCTGCTGTTTTTGTTGTTGTTGTTGTTGTTGTTGTTGTTGTTGTTGTTGCTGCTGCTGTTTTTGTTGTTGTTGTTGTTGTTGTTGTTGTTGTTGTTGTTGTTGTTGCTGCTGCTGCTGCTGCTGCTGCTGCTGCTGCTGCTGCTGCTGCTGCTGCTGCTGCTGCTGCTGCTGCTGCTGCTGCTGCTGCTGCTGCTGCTGCTGCTGCTGCTGCTGCTGCTGCTGCTGCTGCTGCTGCTGTAGCAATGTTTTTTGTTGATGATGCTGCTGTGGTTGTTGCTGTTTGATCACCTGCTGTGGTTCTTGCTGTTGAATCACCTGCTGTGGTTCTTGCTGTTGAATCACCTGCTGTGGTTGTTGCTGTTGAATCACCTGCTGTGGTTGTTGCTGTTCGGTCACCTGCTGTGGTGGTTGCAGTTGAATCACCTGCTGTGGTTGTTGCTGTTGAATCACCTGCTGTCGTTGTTGCTGTTGGGTCACCTGGTGTGGTTGTTGCTGTTGGGACACCTGCTGTGGTTGTTGCTGTTGAATCACCTGCTGTGGTTGTTGCTGTTTGGTCACCTGCTGTGCGTACAGCGGCTGGGCTTGATTCAGCGCTTGTAGCAGTTGTGTCGGCTGAGCGTGAAGTCGCGGCTGTATCTGTGGTAGCGGATGCTGCGATCGTTGCGACGCGTTCGCGAAGAACAGAACTGGTGGTTGTCTATGCAGTAGCTGTTTCTGCTGCAATTGCAGTTGCTGTCTATGCCGAGGATGACTATTCAGAGTTTGCTGTTGCTGTTGCTGCTGCAGCAGCTGCTGTTGTTGTAACTGTTGTTGTTGTAGCTGTTGTTGTTGCTGCGGCTGCTGCAGCTGATGCTGCTGTTGATGCTGCTGTTCGTGTGGTGGCTGTTGGGGCGACGGTTGTGGTGGCCGCTGTTTTCCCGGTTCTTGCCCAGTCTTCGACGAATCGATAGCCGCCTGTGTTTGACCGTTCGTCGTTGTAATCGGTGTTTCGCTCCCTTCTGGCGATATTAGTACGGCCTTTGCTTTCGCATGTCTCCGGCTCGCTTTTCTCTTCGCCTTTTGCGCCTGCAGGAAAGCCGTCTGCATCGCAGTTCCGTTAGGTACGCCTGGCGTGTTAGTACCAAACGGCGACGCTTTCGTGGCGTGGGCCGGCAGCGGCTTCCCGTCCGGTGCGACGAGCGGCAAAGCGCGCTGTTTGTTCGCGTGCGCCGGTGTCGTGTTGACGAACTCGGTCTCGGTCGATGCCACGATCTCGACGAAAGATGGCATGGCCGCGACAGGGCCGGTGCCATTGTTCGGCCGCACCACGTTGTGGATGCCGACCATGCGAGCCTCGATGTTCCTCCTGCGATTCAAAATGAGCGCCTTCTCTCGATCCTTCTGGCGCATCAAGTCGTCCATCCGCTTCAGCTCAGCCTCTAACTTCTCCATTTGCGGGTTGCGCGCGAGCAGATTCTGCGGGGTCGCGGAAGCGGGCAGTGTGCCTGGCGTGGTGACGGGCGAGCTAACCGCCGGCGTCGGTGGAAGACAGGGCGGCGACCGCAAGTCAAGCACAGCCTCCACGTGGTCGGCATCAATCTGCATCGGAGCCACGGCGTTGATTCTCCCACGGCAGTGTGGTCCGACGTCTTCATGCTGGGCGATAATGGAGCGGTTTGCGGGGATGACATCGGACGGCAGCTGCGCTGGAACACCGACGGACGCGGCAGACGGCTCTGACGGCGACACAGTCGCACTCTGGTGCTCGTCGTCACCGGAGGCAACATTCCTGCCTCCGATCTTCAAGAGCCGTGGCATGACTGGCATGACTGTGGCTTGCTGCGTTGTGAACGCTGGGACTGTTGAACAGACACATTAGAGCGAGATGAGAGGACACTAAGTCACACACGCGTCTTAGCGTTAATCTATAACAAAAGAACCAATTAAGCAAGATCTCCATAGATGATGACATTACCAACAATAAACACAAAAACGAACTAATATTACTGAACATTCTTAAGGATAGTTCATTTTCAAATCAAATAACTTTCATTTTACATATCCAAGGTGTATTTAGTTTAGCTGCTTTACCAACAGAGACGAGGGCAATTATGAACTGCCTCACGTGTACGATGACGTCATCAAACATCATAGGTACTGATGAAATCAACGTGACACGTTGATGAAAGCCTCTACCAGGTAAACTAAACACACCTTGGATATGTAAAATGAAAGTTATTTGAAACGAACTAATAATAATAACAACAACAACAATAACCTAATAACTCGACGTTTAGACGATGTTTAAGCATAATAACGAAGTTATACGTCTGGAGAAGAAGGACACACATAATAAAATACATAATAAAATACATAATAAAGTACATAATAAAATACATAATAAAATACATAATAAAACGAAAAGTATCAAAGTGGAGAAGATAAAATTGCAGTGGGTAAATAATTAACGCAGTCAACTACCATCATCTCCATAACCTTATATTACCATCATCAACAGTCGACATAACGGGTCACATGACGACAACAAGGGTGCACTTGCCAGCTATTTTTTTAGATGAACCTCCCACCTCCCACCATTTTGCATTAGGAACAACCTAACACTTCTAGTCACACCCTCTCACGCTAGCGCATTGTTGGCACCTTCATTGTTTAAAATCATAGCTGAAACTGTATTAATAGCGGAAATATGTTAAACTAATAGGCTATACATTATGTGTCTAGATACGTTGGTGGCGAAAACCTAATAGCTGTATACTGACACTGTTCTATGCCAGACATATGTTCACATACACACGTATCATCTGCGAGAGCTTCATTTATTATGTTACATGAATGTTTAATGAATGTTCGCATTAATAATGCTTGAACTGTGCAAGATAGCGTTATGAGCGTATTGGCGTTTTTATATTCAGCAGATAACACTACTGAATACAGAAAACTCCGTAGTGATCAAACAAAGACAACAAAAACAGACGGTTGTGTAAATTGTTTTTACTTTGTGAAAAATGTGTAAAACGTTGTTTAAATGTCCTAATGGTCTTATATACTACACTGTACATGTTTTCGTTAATATAATGCGCAATTTATTGTTATTAGATTGTACAGCCTCTACTAGTTATCATAGTGTGCAGTATAGTGTTACTATATCGCACGAAATGTTGTTAGTATAATGTGGTCTAATGCCATTATGTATTAAAATGTTATTACGGTAAGTAATGTATTGTTAACATAACGTTCAACTGGTTACTATTTTGATGACTGTAAAATACATGTTATCAAAAGATGTCAGTATGTAGTTGTTAGGTTGTACAGTTTACTGGCATTATATTGCAGCTTGTTGTACTGTATAGCAGAATAATGTTATTATAATTACTATCTTGTTGTTATGTTGAATATATTAGTGTTATTATTTTGCGCAGTATGTTTTTATTTTATTTTACTAAGATATTATATGGATTATTGTTGAAATGCTTCATTATATGCAATATATCAGATCCTGTTGACGATGTTGTTGATAGAGGTTGAACATATGTAGTTCAATATCGGACTAGTGGTCTTAGTGTACTTTAGTCGATTTATGGCGGCTTGTACGTGCCATGTTATCTAAATACATTATTATTCAATTGCTTTATTGTCGTGGGAAATACATAACTTTAGTAAGATCTTCCACGGCATGGACTAGATGACAAACTAACCATCCTATGTTGAGGTGACACGCTGAAGTCGTGATAATAGTGATTAAACGATTGTGTCACCGTTGATCAACGCGTGTGTGTAAAGCCGGCCATACACATACGTGATTTTAGTCGCCAACAGTTCGTCTGCCGACAAATAGTTAAAAACTACTCAACGGCCGACCGTCGGTCGACCCATTTTTCAGATGCCAGATGTCCACAAAAAGTGTTGCCAACTGTTGGTGGAGAACATACACATAACGACTACATTTGAGTTGCCAACTGTAAAAGTTGTCGCCAACATGTTGGCAATTGAAGAATCGGTATGTGTGTGGCGGGCTTAAGAAGTGCCGCTAGTCTAGAACACTTGATCACCGTAAATTGATATCAACATTTACACTGTGTTGACGATTAATGTGTAAATTAACGATGTAAGCTGTATTTTAGTATGGATTGCAAGTAATTCGAGTAGGTCCCATAAACAGCTTCCGTCAAATAGATGGCTGGACAGGGTCAGTATTTAGTGTCGTTATTTTGACTTGAAAGCGAATGCTACATTTGGCCGTACGCCTGCCTGCTGCTGTCTAATAATGTATGAACACATTTAATGTGACCTCCCATTTAGTGATGTTAGAGTCCACTGCCTATAACTCAACATTGGTCATTATGATTATTATAACTTAGAATAATCAAGGCAATGTCTAAGAGTAATGTACGTATTCATAATAACCGTTCCACCTTCAATTGTGATGCCACACGAGCTCTTTTGGCTACGGAAGAACCAGACGTTAAACATAAACAGAACGTTTAACTTGCACCTAAATACGTTCACGAGGAGTAACGAAATGTGACATTACAGTGGATCAACCATTGATATTCGGTGGCTACAAATTTGCAACTCACACACTTTCAACAGTATTAAACATTTCTCAGAAACCACCACTGGTTCGATATATCAACAAAAACCTGATAGCTGCAGAAGATATTTGAATAAATAATGACAAATAATGTTATAGCGTAGGCGCACTCGTTGCTGGTGACTACGCGAATTGTATTTGGTGGCATTACACAGAGCTCATGTTTCAGGGTCGTACGACTGATAGGCATATCGTATTTCATTGCAAGAAATCCCAATTGGTAATGTGGGCAAACTGTCACCAGTCGGGATTTGATGATGAAACTCAGGTGACACTGAATACCAAGAGCTGTCTTCGTTGACAATGACAACCTCGTCTGCTATCCAAACACAAGGCAGTCTCTCTTTCTCTCTTGTCGATTAAATATTAAACATATATATATATATATATATATATATATATATATATATATATATATATATATATATATATATATATATATATATATATATATATATATTTTTCCCTACGTTGCTTTCCTATTTTAGCATTATATTACATTTTAAAACTGGTTAAACATAACTAACATGAAAACAACGATTACATAAAAATATAATTTCGATTCTTATGAAATTACTGTAAATACAATTGTTCAGATGACGGAACCGCACAACGTTTGTGAATAACGATGCATTTAGTAGCACATAACAATAGACCAACCATCACTTTATCTATCTCCAGCTCAAGTCGGTCGCTCAAGCATGATACATAAGTGAACGTTAGCACAATGTGGGGAACCTGATATATGCAGGAGTGCAGTTTGTTGTTGTTGTTGTTGTTGTTGTAGTTGTTGTTGCACTTACGTTTGCTCTTGATGTAGACATCATCAACGTCATCAAGTAGTGTTTTCTTCGATGCTCCATTGGCAACTCTACAAATAAAGAACATACAATTATAATTATTGGTTATATTTCAGAAGGCCTATGTTACTCATCAGCCAACAATCTCCTTGGGCTACTGTTGTTGTTCTCCACGTTTCTCACCCTCCTTTCTCTCCCTCTATATATGTCCCCCTTCTCTATCCGTCTCTCTCTCTGTCTCTCTTTCTCTAACTTTCTCGTTCCCTCTCTCTCCATTTATATTTTCTCTCTTTCTCTCTCTCCCCTCACTCCTCTCTCTCCCTCTCTCCCTCTCTCTCCCTCTATCTCCTTCTCTCCCCCCTCTACCACCCTCTCTCACTCTCACCCTCATCTCTCTCTCTCTCACCCTCTCTCTCTCTCTTCCCTCTTTCCCCATCTCTCCCTCTTTTCCGTCTCTCTCCCTCGTCTTATATATATCTCTCTCATTCTCTCTCTCTCCCCCTCTCTCTTCCTTTCTATCGTTCTCTCCTTTTCTTCCCCTCCTTCCTCCCTCCCTCCCTCCTTCCCTCATACCTTCTAAATATAGGATATGGTCAGTGTATGGTTCTGTTATTATAACAGTGTTATATTATTATAAACCATGCGTGTATACGGACAGAGGCATCTGTGCCGCGGGGTTATCTAGACCGTTCATATATGCATGCGATTCCTCTTAGCGTCTTGAAGTTTTCTTTCAATTACTATTCCGCTAAGTGCTACGTTAATACACAACGAATATAATTAGCTGGTGAATCGGGCTTCCATGGAGTGCCAGATGATATGTTATCAGCCTATTGGGTGTCATGGTGTGTTATTTACAGCGTATTGATTGTCATGCTATAATGACATTGTAGATATTTGCTTCGATAAACTCACACAATTGAAAGGTGTAATCATTAAGATTGTTGTGTTTGACCGAATTCTTTAATCCCTGAGCTTTGCCTTGTGAACGTCATAGTCGCAGATGTGATTACACCCGCGGTCCATTGTGGTCATTCGTAATTGCCTGGATACACGTCTGGTGATTTAATTGCATGTATTGTCATGCCGTTGATTGCATGCACACCCCAGCAAGGTTCTTTGTAGAGTAATAATTACCTTACTAACTAGACATGTACATGAATAATGGCTCTATTCATACAGGTGAATCAATGCAATCGTCTGGGTAGATGACGCCGCCAATAATAAGGTTACTGACGTGGGCGGCCTACGTCTGAAGGAGTTTCGTATATTCGGCGATTTTGCTCCCATAACCTCGTGCTCACAGACATTATTATATATATATATATATATATATATATATATATATATATATATATATATATATATATATATATATATATATATATATATATATATATATATATATATATATATATATAATAAAGCGTGTGTGAATGAATGGGCGGGCGTCTGTGAGCACATGGTTATGGGAACAAAATCGCTGACAAATATACATATATATGTATGTATATGTGTATATATATGCATGCATATATATATATATATATATATATATATATATTATTATTATTATTATTATTATTATTACATATTATAACATACGTGCCCGCGAACACACACACACGCACACGCACACGCACACGCACACTCATCTGTTGTTGTACGCACCTTTTAGACTTGGGCTGTTCGGAGACGTCTCTCTTCCCGTCTCTGTCTTCAACCACCAATACGATCTTGGACGCGTACTTGTTCTCGAACCAGTTGTGATGGGGAAGTTCCATCGCTATTCGGTCCGGTCTCTTCCTGGCCGCCCGACGGCGAGAGAAGCGCCGTCTCTTCGGCGGTCGAATGGTTGGCAATTCGTCGGCGTCGTCTTTTTCTGCGAAACAACGGAGCCATGATACTCATCGCGTGCCGACAATACGTTATAATCTCCACGGGTGTCCATGTGTGACGGATCGCCATTGATACCACATTGAAGATTGCAAAATAAACGAGCTAGTGCTCACCTTACCTCTATACCTACATGTGAGTGTATATGTGTTTGTGAGAGTTAATGTCTTCTTGCGGCATTTTCTCCGGGGACTGCAGGATATTGTCCAGGATATTATATAAGGCTATTGACGTGATTTTCTTGTCATCTTCAAGGCTATTGGATGGATTTTCTTGTCACAGGTGAAGGGTTTGTATATTTGTCCAAGGATGGACACCATGCACAAACCCTTGTGTTATTACACTGGCTTCTTGGGTGTAACCCCCGTAAATAGTTTGAAAACAAGTAACATTAAAGCGTTCTCATGCAATCAGGATTTTCAAACCCGTGCATTTTAAAGAAAATAAACCACTATTTGTCATGCTGAATCAAATCCTTCAAATCGTACAAATTAGACATGGTATGATTACGTGTATGCTACGCTAATACCGTCGTGTTCCGTTGATCTGCATATATAAACATTGTTGAGTCATTTACATATGTTGATGACGCATGTCTGAAGAGTTGCTTGGTTCAAGTAGACATCGATTACGTGTGAGTGGTAAGTATGGGTCACACACAGTTCACGTGTACGTGCCCGATTCACACACAGTTTACGTGTACGTGCCCGATTCACGCACAGTTGAGAGGTTCATAATGCCCGAGTCATACGTAATTTGCCGACAAGTGCATGACAGTTGTGCGTCCATGACCAAAGCGCGTGTCTGGATCTTAAGTTATGTGTACATGGAACACTAGGGAGCAATTGGAATTATGCGCCGGCAACTTTTCGACAAATACGGGGCACGGTTCATATAAGCATACTTATAGTTTGTCGGATTGAATTGTGCACGCGCTTGCACCTGTGTGCGCGTTTATATGTATGTCCAGATATACACGAATTACAGACGTACGTATATAAACAATGTATTGCTATTTGAGTTATTCCCCAATTGCGGCACACATTTGCTATGTTTCTGTCCCATCCGTTAACATGGCCTTATATCCATATAATAACTATTTTATTTGTGAATTTCGAATTGCGTGGCGTCCGTTTGGGTGTCATCGTTACAATAAGAACATACCAGTGAACTGCACGATGTAAACATAGCTTGAAGCGCGATTCACCGAAGCCGCCACGCCAAAATTAGCCTTGTACAGGGTATACCCCCGGGGTGTAATGTTACGGTTTTCGCCCTAAGAGCGTTCATATGTATTAAGATCCAAGTAGAATAAACACAGCAAACATGTCAACGAGCACAAATCGACTGCACATGTGTGGGTGGGAACGGCGGTCGATGTGCCATATGTTGAGCGCCATTTACAGTAACGTGAAACGCGAATTATTCTCGATGCAAGCTAAGTTCTCGAATATGCCAATGGCGAAGAGCGCTGCTGCCGTAGAAATCCCAACTGCCCACCACCTGCCCACCACCTGCCCACCACCTGCCCGACTGTTGACGGAATATCATACTCTGTGCACGTGTTTTCAATGAAAGACCGTCAAGGAAAAGTATTACTGTTGTATGTTTGTTGTCATTTTAAAAAAAACCTGTCGGAATACGTTGTTGTGTGCCACCTTTAACATACAATCACCTTATATACATACCATACACGATCAGTATGAGTTGAGTTCAGCATTCGTAGGCCCCTCAACTATGCCTGCACTGTCATTTTACAATGCAATTAATATTCGCCGTGTTATCTATATGTCCACCGTGTTACCGGCCCTTTAAGTGACATCCTAATTCGCCACAGTGGAATTTAATTTATGTGATATACTAGCATCTATGTATCAGAATAACATTTGGTAAAACACAAATCATTACCATAATCGCTTTAGTTTATTCGTGAGTTGATATGTTGTCAGTACTTATTTAACATTTTGACGCGTTTTATCTTGTTGTCGCTCCTCCACGCACACCACAAAATTACCACAATCGTGTTAAAATATATTCGGTTATGGCTTAGGACAACAGTAAATTAGAGTGATACTTACATGCTGGATAAACATGGAATGTTTCAGTCTGGTCACAAATTGTCCGCAACACGGCGGACAAAATCATTCTGGGTAGGCTTAATGAAGTATCCACCATATTATTATTAATTATATTTATTCTGACCCGCTTACATAATATATCCCTGAATAATCAAACAACCACATGGAACAGAACAATTTATGATCAGATACTGCATAAAATGCTTTAGTCGGAACGAATATAGTGTTGCAATTTGAGTATGACCCATATGTTTGGTCGGAACGAATATAGTGTTGCAATTTGAGTATGACCCATATGTTTGGTCGGAACGAATATAGTGTTGCAATTTGAGTATGACCCATATGTTTGGTCGGAACGAATATAATGTTGCAATTTGAGCTATGTGTTTGGTTTATGTGTGCGTGTGTCGAACAGTGACCATCCCGTTATTAAGAACATCTAAAAATGCACTACGTTTTTCTTAATCCCTAAATATTGATATTAATACTGAATCCTAGGAGAAAGATTTTGGAATTAGCATCACTTTTAAGAAGTAGTACAAATGGTCTTATAACCGAAGCTCCGTTGTATATGTTAACAATACACCTACCAGCATCTCTTTTCGATTGTCGTCTACTTGGTCTCCTCTTCGGCTTCTGTTCATCGGTTTCAGGATTCTCTACCTTAGGGCGACGATACTGTCTTCGCTTCTTCACCGGAACTTCTTGTTGTGTTGTTGTCCGTTGGGGCGGGGATGTTGGTGACGTCATCGGTGGGCAGGATGACGTCATCGGCTCGATCTTAGGGACGGATGTAGAACACATTGTTGCATTCTCCCCGTCAGCTGGACCGACGGACTGTGCACGTCCTGTTCTGCGGGATCCTCTCTGTGACCCTCTTCCACGCCCTCTTCCCCTTCCCCTTCCCCTTCCCCTCCCTCTGCTTCGCGGCGCGTCGAACTTCATCTCCGTCTTCGTCTCCTCCGGTGTGCCGATGTCTGACTCGGCGCCCGTCGAAACACTCTCCGACAGCGCGCGCGCACGTGTGTTGAACACCTTCAGCATCTCGACGGGTTTACGCTTCCGTCTCTTTCTGCCAGTCTCCTCCGCCTGGCTGGTTTGCCCGTCAGACACGGTCTCCCGCTTCACTCTACCGCCCCGGCCCCTGCCGCCACCGCGAGCGCCTCGTTTCGCGACGTTCGCAGTGACAACATCGGAGGTGGTCAAGTCTGTCGTCTTTTGGATAGTGTTCCTCAGCGACCTGATCAAATTTCCAAGACGGGCTGACTCTTTTGCGTCGTCTTTAGTGCTATCAGTAAATTCGAACGGGTCCTTTTGCGTTCGTCCTGCAGCCTCGTCGACTTTCGGTACAGTAACTACAGTACGCGCCGTGGCTGGTTCCTTGTCCGTGCTTTCCTTCACGGGACCGCTCTCCGGCGTTTCTTTGTCATACTCCTCAAATCCTGACTGGTCGATGACAAGGTCTCCGTCCGACTCGTCGTCGCTCAAGGCTGCGAAAGACACGACTGTCTTGTCCATCGGAGCTGGCATCGCGGACGTTGCGTCGGGCGTATTCCCTAAGCTACTGGTGGTACTCTTGCTGCTGTCACTACCCTGTGGATGACTACACCCTTGAGCTGGCCGTTCTCTTCCTTCGTTTTCATTCTGTTCGATGGACACAAGAACTACACCTTCGTCAGTTTCGTGTAGTCGCATGCCATGGCGCACCACTTCGAGATGAGAGCTAGATTCGTCGTCAGCGTTTCCTTGTTTCACGCCGCTATCTGTTATCACCTCAACGTTTCCAGTTGTATCCGCATGTTGGTCAGTGCTGCCTGTTGGTGGTGCGTGCGCCTCGACAGTACCACAAGCTGTGGTTGAATCGGTTGTTCCGTGTTCATCAGCAGCGACTATGTATTGATCGAGGAAGTATCCGCACCTTCCTTTCTGCGCCGCATCGTAGCAGAGCAGCGCCTTCGATGTGCAGTCGCGGGCACTGTTTCTGCATGCAGCTGTCTTGCTAGCTATTGGAATAGTGTCACAGTTGTCACCCAACTCACTGTCCATTCTGGTTTCTGTAGACTTGCCAGCGGAACTTGTACTATCGATTGCCAATGTTTGATTGCGGGCTTCGGAAATATTAGTTGCTGAACGCGTTAGCATTTTATTCTGTCTTGACTGAATTTGTTTCGCCTTTAAGAATTTTCCTGGAGGTGCCCTCTCAGTCCTCTGGTCATGAACCGCCTTCACCTCAACAGAGACATCTGAATTATTGTGAACCTTCTTTGGTAGCACAATATCATTGTCACTTAGGTGGACATCCTGTTGTGTACTATCCTTATTCAATAATGTTTCAAGTGGAACACGTTTGGCATCTCCGTTGCGGTGTTCCTGGGATTGCGACAGTACATTTTCGCCTTTTGTTTCTGCTTGACATTTAGCCAAATCAACATCACACTGGATTTTCGTTGCACTCTTTTCGCGCGTGTCACATTCCACCACCGTCATTGCTTCAGCATTATCAGTTGGTTTAGTGTCACTTATTGCTTCCTTAACATCTTCAACTGTGCTTGCCGACACAAGATGTAGTCTATCTTTATCCTGATCGCGTGCTAATAAATTGATTGTCATCATTTCACTTTCGGCAAAGGTTGGATATTGTTTCAGTTTATGTGTATCTTTATCTTGAATGGGTTCTATTCTAAATGTGTTTTCGTCTTGTTTCTGTTCACCTTGTAAAAACGCATCCGAAGACGTGTCCACTTGTTGACGTTGGTGTGTTGCATTGTCTACATTTTTAAGCATCGTCTCAACAACGTTATCAACGGCCTCCGGTTGCTTAATCTCCTGTTTTTCAAGTGGTACTACCGGCGCATACTTGACGTCCACCGCCGTGTTTGTTTCTCCACTCGATCTCGCATTAAGTGATCCGTGTTTGTCTTCGTCTTTCGTTTTGCTTTTAGCTGTTGACTCGGCCGCTGTCTGTTCAGCTTCGTCCGTCGCGTCTTCTTGACTTGTGCGAACTTTAACTTGTTCCGTTGACGGCATTTCAACATCCCCCTTCTTAGCTTCACTTGTTGCATGCTCGTCCTGGTGTTCATTCGGTGTGATAACCGTTCCTTTCCCTGCGTAATCTGCCGTTGTTTCAGCGGTTTCATCTACGGTATTTGTATATGTACTGCTTTTGGAGTTGTTATCCTGAGTCGTTGTTTCTACTGATGACCCATTGCTGTTTGCAATCTCGGTAGCCGTTTCGATGTTTGCTATGTGCTGAACTAAAGTACACTGGTTCGTTTTAACTTCGTCCGACACCCTCGTCGTCTCCACCATATCCTTCTTCTTCTCCGTATTTCCGCTTGCAGCACTCTCCATATTTTCTTTCTTTGTCTGCTCTACCGTCTCCGTTGTTTTCCCAACTGTTCCTTCACGTTCGTCATCAACAACAGCCGATGTCTTGTCAACGGCATTATATGTTGCACAAGTTTGTTTGTTCTCAAACATATTTTGTTTGTTCTTAAACAAACCATCTTTGTTCTCCGTTGAAGAGTCTACCTGTTGGGTGTCCGTGTGCGTTTGACTGACGGTACATCTGGGCATCGCGTCGAACTCATCGAATGTTCCGACATTTCCAGAATCCACCATGGATTTGGCTTCAACACTGTCTTGCCCATGTGTTCCAGAATCGATGTGATGTGCACCATACAAATCGGATAATTTCTCCCGGCTAGGGCAGTCAACATATTTTGCAAACCTCACATCATGGACTGTCGTTATTCTGCCCTTGTTTCTGTCGCCGCCTTGTGAAACATCCTTTGCGTTAACCGAAAGACCGTCACGAAAGCATTCATCCTTTGATTCTGTATTTGCTAGAGGACAGTCATCAGAACAATTGTTTGATTGTATTTCCGACGTAGGCCTTGCGTTTACTACATCGCCGCTTGTTTCTACATTTGGAGCTGCTGCTATGTTGTCTTGTACAACAGCTTCAGAAGCGTTAGACGGGTACAACAATGGAGCCGCTTCTGCTTGTCCTGGCGCAGCATTCTCCGATCCAACGTCATTAGCAATTATCATCTCGGCGTCAGTGTGTGTTGGTGGTGTAGACTCGAGAGAACTGTCGATGTTACCTTCTACTGCAGAGTCTGTGTCTCTTGGTGGTACCCCTACTGTGAAGGTTACGCAAACACCTTTGTAGTCAACGGCTGCTGCAAAGGTGTAGGAAGTTGAAGCATTTTGAGTAGACGGCAATGGTGTTTGGTATGCCACACAGGCGTCCGTTTCGCTCTGTGTTTCTTCTTGCTTTGGGGTGCATTGAATCTGTCCGGTATTATCTTTCAACACGTCTTGTAGTTGGTTTTCCACTTCGTCAATGGCGATATCGTTGGACGGTGGCAGATTTGTCTGAGGTTCTTCTGCGCTCGGATCCACTTCTGAGGGGTCTGAATAATCTGAGACAGGTTCATTCGGACATGGCTTCTTGTACTCAGATATCGTATTCTTGGTTGGTTCACACATCGTGTCCGCCTTCGCTTTGTCCAATCCTTCTTCACACTTTGACATTTCTTCTGTCAATTCGGTGCACGGTACAGCTTTATCTGTTGGTGCACCAGACTGCAAACATGGTGACTGGCAGGATGTTGTATGGTCAGGTTCAATTTGCTCGAATACGTCGGGGCTACACGACGCAGCAAATGAAGACACGTCGTGTGAATCAGTACGTCCTGATGACAGTGACTGCTGGTGCATCGCGTCGTTAGACCTGATAGTAGCACCATGAGATGTACTCGCTTCTGATGAACGGTGTGTTGATTTTCCAATAACTACGTTGTTCCCATTTGTATCATTCTCGCTGACACCCTCTTGAGCAAATGATTGTATCTTGTCCATGAGTCGAGGACTCGCATTACGTGACGTATTCGGAACAACGTTTGTATCGATATTCAATTCACTGTGCACTGTATGTGTTTCAGTTTCATCCGCATCTTGCTCAGAATTCGAAGACCCTTTGAGATACGGAACAAGAGAAGGTAAGTGTTCGTTATTTCCGCTTATGTTATTCGATTGACATGAAGTGGAAGCGGTGTCCGTTGTCGTGAGTTCCGGCTGGATGTTGTCGGTGTCATGTTGTCCGTCCGTGTCATCTTCGATAAAGCGTTTTGTTTGCAATCTCTCCTCTGCTGGGCCGACCTCTATAGAATGTGCACCATTCACCGATTTTGCCGTTGTTGCTAATGTTGGTACGGGTGATTGTTTTCGTCTTGGTACATTCTGGTTCTGTCCAAGTGAAGATGCATCGTCGCATACCAGAGATTTCTCTTTTGTAACGGTTGCGCATTCCAGTCTTTCTTTGTCCGCGTTACTATGCTTGTCTTGCATCGTAAACACCACGCACTTAGCTTCCCTTTCGCAAACGGCAGCTTTGATGGCGTCAACATCCTCGTTGTTAGAAGTATTCTGATCAACGAAAGAGGTGATATATTTCGTTGGTTTTGACGGTGCCTCGTTCGCTTTTGTGAATTCAATCAATGGTGGTGGCTCTGTGTCAAGTTGAGATATGGAACCGGGATTGTCTTTTTCGGCACCTGCACTTCGCAGTTGTTTTGCTGTTTCGTTTGTATCGCAATGTTCCACGCAATGCCTTGTTTCCTGGACATGCATACATTTCGCTTTGTCTGTGTTTATCGATGAGTGATCCACCTTTTGTTTGATGTTTTCATGCGAACCAGCAGGCATGAGATGTCCATCCGGAAGATGTTTGTTGCATATTTGTTCTGGTTCGCTCGATTTCGACACGGTAGTAAACGCGCCGCTGATATCGGTTGAAGTAGGCGTTGTCGGTGGGGAGCTATTCAGTTGGTCCAGCTTAACAGAGGCAACAACATCTTGACCTAGCGTGTGTGACACATCGGCAATTGAACCGTCACCAACCGCTGAAAACACTTTCCTCGCTTCAGCTGATAAAACGCTGTACGCAGTGGGTCTCTCCACTGACTTATTGCGCTTTGTCGTGTGCGACGAATGCTCCTGTGGATCTCCCTTGTTCAAGGGAACAGCACCTGGTGTGGGTCCCACCAAAGCGGTTGTATCAGTACATTCGCTGCCACTCCTACCCGCTTCAGGAGTATGAGCTATCATTGTCGTCGTCGACGCATTGTGGGGACCGGTCGAATGATTGACTTGGCGTTCGGTCGTATGCGAAGAGCGTTTCCCCGCTGTTTCTGCTGTACCTTCGCCTGACCAAGGATCATTGATTTCCTTAACAGGTGAACACGAATTAAGACGGGGCAGGATGGTGTGTATACCCGGCAGCTTGGACAGGTCTGTCGTCTTGCTGACCACATCGGGCACGGTATTGTTGGCGACACGATTTTCTCCGGATACCGTTGGCGCATCGATCAACGTTGTCGACAATGAAAGTTGCACTGCGGCCGACGTTTGAAGTTCACACGACGTTTCTTTCGACGTAAGCTTCGCGCGCGATAAAAGATCATCACGGTTTTCGTTTGTTCGTTCGACACAACCGACAAAAGCGGCATTTGTCGCTTGAATTGGCGTGTAGGAACGGACGTCATCGTCAGCGATGACGGACATATGAGGCCCACTGGGTTTACTGACTGAGTTTTTATCTGTTGTTTTGCCTTTAACATCGGCTGTAAGTGATGTTATACGTACGTCGGGCCATGTGTAGTGAACTTTCAAAGAAATTGTTGATGCATGTGTCGAGCTGGTTGCTACGTTAAATGGCGTGCTTGTCGCGGCCGTATCGCCATTGACGTTCGTCGCATTGTTATGTATATCGGCAACAACTCTTTTGCTTGCAAGTGTCGCTGCGAATGGTGGCATGACATTTTCTTTAACATTCGCTGCACTAGATGGCGAAGGTGCAACAAGTGTTTTTGTGTTGTCTTTGCCTTCAATCGCGACATTCACACGATTTTTAATCAAACTTGCATTGGATGACGTCGTTCTGGCTAATAAGTGGTCCTTCAGTTTGCTTTTGATCGTATCGCTTCCGGTTTGGTCACATGTGGCGGGAACTTTAGTCTTCGCCGCAGACTGACCCAAAGGCGTGTCGTCGCCAGTCTTCTTTGGGTTGGCCGGGGTTTGGTCACAGGTCACTGGAACTATGACCTTCGCCGCAGTCTGACCCAAAGGCGTGTCGTCGTCAGCCTTCTTTGAGTTGGCCGGGGTTTGGTCACAAGTCACACGAACGTTGACCTTTGCCGTAGATTGACCCAAAGGCGTGTCGTCGCCAGCCTTCTTTGAACTGGCCGGGGTTTGGTCACATGTGACGGGAACCTTGGCCTTCGTCGCCGACTGACAGAAAGGTTTGTCGTCGCCAGCTTTCTTTAAGTTGGCCGGCCTGCCGCCGAGCGTGTCTTTAGGCTTTTCGCCCCTCTTTGCGTCCACATCAACGTTGACAACCATTTTGTCTTTAGGCTTTAGGCCCACATCAACATTGGCGATCATTTTGTCTTCACGCTTTTCCTCCACCTTTGCGTTGACAACCATTTTGTATTTAGGCTTTTTGTCCACCGTAGCGTTGACGACCATTTT
Source organism: Lamellibrachia satsuma (assembly GCA_033239005.1). NCBI lineage: Eukaryota > Metazoa > Annelida > Polychaeta > Sabellida > Siboglinidae > Lamellibrachia > Lamellibrachia satsuma. The sequence continues at coordinate 5,376,001 of BSQZ01000039.1, forward strand.
GTCTTTATGCATTTCGTCCCCCTTAGTGTTGGTGACCATTTTGTTTTTAGGCTGTTCGTCCACTTTAACACGGACGATCATTTTGTCTTTAGACTCTTTGTCCACCTTAGCGTTGAAAACCATTTTGTCTGTAGACTTTTCGACCACCACTACATTGCCGATCATTTTGTCTTTAGGCTTTTCGTCCTCCTTAACGTTGACAATCATTTTGTCTTTGGGTTTTTCATCCACCATAGCATTGACGACCATTTTGTCTTCAGGCTTTTCGTCCCTCTTAGCGTTGACAACCATTTTGTCTTTAGGTTTTTCGTCTACCTTAACGCTGACAACCACTTTGTCTTTAAGCTTTTCCTCCACCTTAGCATTGACGATAATTTTGTCTTTAGGCGTTTCGTCCCTCTTAGCGTTGACAAACATTTTGTCTTTAGGTTTTTCGTCTACCTTAACGCTGACAACCACTTTGTCTTTAGGCTTTTCGTCCACCTTAGCATTGACGATCATTTTGTCTTTAGGCTTTTCGTCCTTCTTAGCGTTGACAAACATTTTGTCTTTAGGTTTTTCGTCTACCTTAACGCTGACAACCACTTTGTCTTTAGGCTTTTCGTCCACCTTAGCATTGACGACCATTTTGTCTTTAGGCGTTTCGTCCTTCTTAGCGTTGACAATCATTTTATCTTTAGGTTTTTCGTTCACCTTAGTATTGACGATCATTTTGTCTTTAGGTTTTTCGTCCACCTTAGCGTTAACAATCATTTTGTCTTTAGGTTTTTCATCTACCATAGCATTGACGACCATTTTGTCTTTAGGCTTTTCGTTCACCTTAGTGCTGGCAACCACTTTGTCTTTAGGCTTTTTGTCCACCTTAGCATTGACGATCATTTTGTCTTTAGGCGTTTCGTCCTTCTTAGCGTTGACAGCCATTTTGTCTTTAAGTTTTTCGTCCAACTTAACGCTGACAACCACTTTGTCTTTAGGCTTTTCGTCCACCTTAGCATTGACGATCATTTTGTCTTTAGTTGATGACACATGACACGGCGTTTTACCGTTGCCGGCCATTTTATCCTTAACCGGTAACACGTAGCACGATGTGCTAACAACAGTTGTTCTGTTTTTAGAATTTTCAGACGTCTGTGTCGTCCCCTGACAGTTTGTACTTGGTCCATCTACCTGTTCATGAGACTTCCGTATGGTTACAACGAGTGACGGCCTGCAATCTGCTTGAGTGGGAGATCGGGTCTTGTCGGGTGTCTCCGCCGCGCCCCGTGACGCGATGACGCCAGGTTTCGCAGAGGAATCGGATGAGGAGACACGCTCGCCCGGAAGCCGGTCGTAACATGTGGAAATACGGAGATTTTCCACAGACGCTGTCTTTGCGGCTGTGTTATTCACCACGTAGTACTCGGGTCGGGTCGTTTCTGCTTCTGCGGCGTTCTCTGACTGGCTCCGATTGTGTTTGTGGGAACATGCAGCATCGGCAAGCTTGCCACGATCAGCCATCGACACTGGGCGTCTTGGGTCAGACGTCGCCGGAAGGGAAGCGCGCTTGTTATCGACGTGAGGGTGGGCGATCGTTGATGAATGAACTGCGTACGCCGCCGTAACGCTGGGAGGCACGAACGAGCTTTTCATGTGCGCGTTCAGTTTCTTCGCCGACGAACAACCAGACGTTCGGCGCCACTTCTGCAACAGACTGTTCCCCCATTTCGTGCCGTGGTCGTGTTTTCGCCTCTGCCGGATTGCCTTTGACGAGGCATCTATCTTACAGGGCGAATGACCGCCACGTGGGTGCTGCTTTTTCGCATGAGTGTCTTTATACAAGAGGGTAGACATTGACTTTACCCGATCGTCGACTAACGGGCATGGTTCAAGCGAAAGATCTGCCGTTACATGCTTCGTCGGCGCGTCAACGTTGTTGCCAATGTTAACTTCATGCAATATCGAGTTTGATCCACGACCAACTGGCGGTGACACACCTTTGCCTTTGCTGCCGCAATCGCTTTCATGGATAAGTGAGTACGGCTTTCCGAGCCCAAACGGACGAAGACTCTCAAACTCTTCGAACAGATTCGTGCCTGCTTTTGAGCAATGTCTGGCGCCGTGAACATCGGGTCTACTTGCGCACGAGTTGTGTTTGGGTGGCAGGGCCGGCTTTCCGTGGGCCGAACAGGCACTGCTATCAGTTGTAGGCGCCGGCTTGCCGATGGGTGTTCCGGCAGGCGAGTCATCCGATGTGCAGCCAGTGGCGGCGCGCTGAGCTGGTGCTTGTGACGATGCGATCTTCTTAGGTCGACGCCTTCCACGTTGGCGTTTAACCAAACTGCGTCGAACGCTAACCGTCGGCTCGAATTCCATTCGAAACTCACGCAGCAGACGTTCGTCAGACTTCGACGACATGTTCCCGGCATGTTTCGCCTTCATGAAGTTAAGTTTCACCTGGGAGAGCGTCGCGGTACTTTTCGCATCCGGCGTCCTGTCGACACACGGGGCTAGTTGACGGACGGGTGCCGTGGCCATCGTCTGCAGGCTTTTCACGGCCTCCTTCGTCGCACCACCGGGCTCGTCTCCTGGTGGGACGTCGTTCAGCTTGGTTTCGGTCGGGCCGAGCATGATTGATGACGTCACTTCTGCTCGTCACCTGAAACAGAAAATTGACAAGCACACTGAAATAAATGCAATGCTCAAAGGTGTGTGACTTCTGTCAACGAACACAGAGTTAATGTCAGATTGTTGAATCACGTAGAATTGAAAAATGCGATCTGCACCCGACGAACCTGTACAAACACTGCCAATCGTTCGGTTGCTTTTGTGTCCCAAAATGGAGGTTCAGTGTCGTCAGACAATATTAATGCAGCATAACGTTTGGTCGGTGGTGCAATGTGACGCTCTAATCACCCGTCTAGTCGTTTATTATGATATTAATTACACGACTTCTCCGGTATTGAGTTTCATGTTCATTTGAACTATACTATATTGCATATGTATATTGCTGTATAACACAAATCATATTGTCTGCGTTCCTGTGAACGTTTACGGAAGTGTTTCTTGGTAAAGTTTGACTTTGTGTGTAGTTTGCGGTCAAGCTATGTCCATGTAACATTCTGGTACTATTTAGGCAAAACCGCACATGTCGACCATTTTGCAAGCCAACCATCTCTCTGTCACGCCAGTAATGTAGACAATACACGTGTGTTTAGTAAACATGCTGAGCTAGGTAAGAAGACGATGTAAATTAGGTCAAATATTTAGATGCTGATTAAAACTGATTTCTATTACGTTCTTTACCATCGATGTATTGATATACACCCATACAATGAAATTCCTGTCTCATTTTTGTACCAAAACTGTATGGTTACTATGTTTAACATATGAATCGTATAAAAATATAATGTAATTCCTATACCGACATTAAGACGGATGTCAACCCTACGCGCAGCCGTGGTGAGGCGCTCTGTCGTATGCTCAATTGTCTTCGTATAGCACAAAATAAACAAGATGTGTTATTGTCAAATTTGCGGCTTATACCTTTCATCATTGTCCTCCTTCACAACAACGCTGTTAGCAGAAAGTATCGTTGTTGTCACAACTCGTCACACGATAGGCCATAGTCCACCTGTCATCAATCACACGTGAACGGACGTCAAATGTACGCAGCAAATAACGCCAAAACAGAACGCAATGATTTGACGCGACGTTACGCTGTGCGTCGCGACGCGGCTATGTCGGCGGCGTAGGGACGCCAGACGTAACAAACACTGACGTGGCGCGCGGTGTTAGGCAGCCGTATAGGTCAATGGGTCGCTATGAGCTTTGAGCGACTGACGACTACTCGACGGGGATTGCTCTGTTGTATTCAACGCTGGCAGTGAATGCCATGTGAGCGCCCAGAGATCGTCACAGTTCGGCGGAGTTCTATTCAACGCGTCGAGCCGCTCGGCAGAAAAGCCTTGTAGTCACGGAGCACCCCACCGGTGCAGTGTCACGACATCGATCGACGAGATAGACGGGGGCATATTGTGGGCCGCCACTCGGGCGTGCTAAACCAATCTCGCGATCGCTGGCTAAACGTCATTGGCTCAGTCAGTGTTGGGAGTCGCTGGTGACACTGGTTTGGGCGATATTTGTGCGAAACAATCTATCTTTAGTTGAACCCGTCGTCAACAAAGGTTACATAAATACCATGCACCAAGTAAAATCGACTGGCGTAGAAAGCAGTGGTCGAACACTGACATTTAAAAGCCTTTTAGCAACAGAACATATTCAATATTGCTAACTCTGTCGGGTCTGTCGACAATGCAGTGTTGGTAGCTTTTATCAATTCAGTGGTACCACGGAGTCGGTGTTTGTCGGCAACAACTACTATGATTTAGTGGCATAACTCTCGTGCTACCATGCCTGTCAACATAGTGTACGTGAGCACAAATAGTTGTCTGTGTACAATTAACACGTCTAGAGGACTATTAATTACACGCGATTCCTTTGTTATGAAGCAAGTGTTGCATCGTTGTAATTACGGTAGTGGTGTCGGTCGCCTATGCAGTTCAGTAAACATGTTTAGCTCGCTGTCACGTACAGTGGTGTATCCAGAATCTCTCAAAGAGGAGGCCCAAAGTGGGCCAAACCTACTAGTCACCCATTCTACTATGTAGCGGGGGTCCATGGCCCAATGCCCCCTAAATACGTTACACCACTGATTCAGTGCAGTACAGTAAATATGTTTGGCTGGTTGTCGTGTGATCTGGTTAGTGTTAACGTGGCGTATGTCACCGACACAGTACAGTAAATATGTTTGGCTGGTTGCCATGTGATCTGGTTAGTGTTAACGTGGTGTATGTCACCGATACAGTGCAGTAAATACGTTTGGCTGGTTGTCCTGTGATCAGTGTAATGTTGACGCGGTATATGTCGGCAGTACACGGCAATAAATGTTTTTGGCTGATTGTCATGCTATCTACGTAGTGTTGGTGTGGTGTGTGTACTCTATGCAGTGCAGACAATATATTTGGCTGGTTGTCGTATGATCTGTGCAGTGTTGGCGTGGTGTATGTCGGCGAAACAGTGCAGTAAATAGGTTTGGCTGGTTGCCATGTGATCTATGTAGTGACAACTGTCGATGATGCAGTGCAGTAGATGTGTTTGTCTTGTTGTCTTATTCTATATGCAGTGTTGACGTGGTGTATGTCACCGACACAGTACAGTAAATATGTTTGGCTGGTTGCCATGTGATCTGGTTAGTGTTAACGTGGCATATGTCACCGACACATTGCAGTAAATATGTTTGGCTGGTTGTCATGTGATCTGGTTAGTGTTAACGTGGCGTATGTCACCGATACAGTGCAGTAAATATGTTTGGTTGGTTGTCATGTGATCTGGTTAGTGTTTACGTGGCGTATGTCACCGATACATTGCAGTAAATATGTTTGGCTGGTTGTCATGTGATCTGGTTAGTGTTAACGTGGCGTATGTCACCGATACAGTGCAGTAAATATGTTTGGCTGGTTGCCATGTGATCTGGTTAGCGTCAACGAGACGTATGTCACCGATACAGTGCAGTAAATATGTTTGGCTGGTTGTCATGTGATCTGGTTAGTGTTAACGTGGTGTATGTCACCGATACAGTGCAGTAAATATGTTTGGCTGGTTGTCGTATGATCAATGTAATGTTGACGCGGTATATGTCGGCAGTACACGACAATAAATGTTTTTGGCTGGTTGTCGTGCGATCTGGTTAGTGTTTACGTGGCGTATGTCACCGATACATTGCAGTAAATATGTTTGGCTGGTTGTCATGTGATCTGGTTAGTGTTAACGTGGCGTATGTCACCGATACAGTGCAGTAAATATGTTTGGCTGGTTGCCATGTGATCTGGTTAGCGTCAACGAGACGTATGTCACCGATACAGTGCAGTAAATATGTTTGGCTGGTTGTCATGTGATCTGGTTAGTGTTAACGTGGTGTATGTCACCGATACAGTGCAGTAAATATGTTTGGCTGGTTGTCGTATGATCAATGTAATGTTGACGCGGTATATGTCGGCAGTACACGACAATAAATGTTTTTGGCTGGTTGTCGTGCGATCTACGTAGTGTTGGCGTGGTGTGTTGTACTCTGTGCAGTGCAGACAATATATTTGGCTGGTTGTCATGTGATTTAGGTAGTGTTGAAGTGACGTGTGTCGGCGATACAGTACAATAAATATGTTTGGCTGGGGTGTGGTGACGCGGTGTATGTCGACGATGCAATGCAATAAACATGTTTAGTTAATTGCCATGTGTTCTACGCAGTGTTGGCGTGGTGTATGTTGGCGATACAGTGCAGTATAAATGTTTGGCAGATTGTCATGTAATAAATGTTGCGATGACGTGAATATATTTGGCCGGTTGTCAAGTCATTCCATTAACCAGGACTGTCTTCCTTAGTTACGAGATGTATTGCCTGATATTACACATACGCATATCACAAAACCAAATCGTAATCTTCAAGTTGTGTATGGCATCGGGCTGACAATGCAACCGTGCCTACTATCACGTACTGTGTACGTTAATTTATTGAATGCAAGTCCAGGCTTATGTAAAGGGGAATGCTCTGCGCGTTCGGGCACGACAAAGCAATTCACTGCGATCCCATAGTTAATTACGAGGTTCGCTGTTTCTATAGGCAGACGTGAGGAGCAGATTGATAACGTCAAATTGGCGTATGAAGTTAATAACAGTCAGGTAGAGGACACAAAGCTAATACACGTATCATTTTGCCAACAACATAAATTTACACAAATACCTATGGTATAGCTGAGAAACCTATTAAGTGTTTATTCGCATCGTGGATAAATCATAGGGGCTGCAAGAAATAAAATGCAAAACAAAAACACGGGAGTTAGTATACACAGTCACAGCCATTGGTGAGCTCAGAACGATGAAGGTCCTAGAAAGTCTCTTCAGTACTGCGATATCAACGTGGTGCGGTATAGTAAATGTGGTTTATTATAACTCTCCATAAAACGACGTTGCATAAGTCATCGAGCTGTATAAAATAACGAAGATAGTGCGTAGAAGGACATCGTTCGAACTGCACATATAGACACTGTTTGCATGACAGAGAAAGATACCGTTTGCAACACTCAGAAGGATACCGTTTGCATGACAGATGAGGACACCGATTGCATGACACAGAAGGACAACGTTTGCATGATTCAAAAAGACACCGTTTGTATGACAGAAGAGGACATCGTTTGCATGACACAGAAGAACAACATTTGCATGACTCAGAAGGACACCGTTTGCATGACAGATGAGGACATCGTTTGCATAACACAGAAGGACACCGTTTGCATGACTCAGAAGGACACCGTTTGTATGACAGATGAGGACATCATTTGCATAACACAGAAGGACACCGTTTGCATGACATATGAGGACAACGTTTGCATGACTTAGAAGGAGACCTTATATAAGTTGGGGCTATCTCTGGTGGCAGCCCCCCGTTGACAATAAACAAACGCAGCTCTGCGTGAGTCTGTAGAGCTATATGGCATGTTTAAACATGTGAAGGTTATCAAAATGTACCGGCCGACGGCAGGAAGACGACATGTTCGAAGTGCAGAACCATTCATTACACCTGATTTATGGGGCACGCCTCTGGCGATTCAGCCGGTTGAACTGATATGACAAGCAACGACACAGATACAATCTAACACAGGCAGCGATACAATCTGCGATGAAAGACACGAAAATATACCTACGTGATTCCCGGTTTTGTGAACATGTCAAGATGACCGCAGCTTTAGGTGGCGAATGAAAACCGCGACCTAGTTACTGTGGTTCATACCTCGTCATATCGCATTTAAGTCAGTAACTGTCTGCTATGTGATAAACCAGTCACCGGAAAGCAATTCCAGTCGGTACCAGTTCCAATGCGTTCCATTATAGACTATGGGTTGACAAGGTACCACAGCAACACAATCACGGTAGTTGTTGTTAGTTCGACTTGCTTGAAACATTAAGTTTAACACAAGTGAGCCGAATATAAGTATGAGAAACAACAAGAACGGTGTGTACGTGCGTGCGTGCGTGTGCGTGCGTGCGTGCGTGTGTGTGTGCGTGTGTACGTGCGTGCACGCATATTATGCAGATGGGTCATCATTTTGTACTATTGTGATTCCAAGAAAACACCTACAGTATACGTGGAAGATTGTCGCCCAACAATCAAATTACGCTAACACGCGCAGAAGGATCCCACAGGTGCTGAGAGAGTTATATGCAGGCTATGAGGCAAAATAAACTGAAATATTTTCCCAGTATAAGTACTGTAATTCTAAGATATGCGCATTTTATTGTTCACAAACCTCTTACGGTACCAATCATCCTTTAAGCAGTCACGACATGAGTTCTGATTAAAAGTCACGACGGGTACGCGCGCGGTCACGGCGGTTGCTGATTGACCAGTTGCTTCAAACTGTCGCCCGACAGACGCCCGAACAGTACCAAACCGCAATTCCTGCGACACAATTGTAGCCACAAATTAGCCTCACTAATCGGTCTTGCAAGGGTGTTCACACAAGCGATTAGTTGTACGATTGGTCGGGCGACACATCAGTTCACGTCATATGATCACGTTGTGCGTAGTCGCCACAAACACGACTCGGATATGTGCACGGTGGCTCGTCGCCTAGCTGCCACTCAACATAATGGGACCGGATGTCGTCTTTAGTAATCTGGGATCACATCAGTTGTAGGGTATCACAGCTACGGAAATATCGCCGTGTTGTTGTTGTTGTCGTTGTTGTTGTTGCTGTTGTTGTCGTTGCTGCTCAAATGGCCAGATTGTTACGTCCAACTCTGATGAATGGACGTACAGTGTGGAGCAGAGTACACATGGCTTTTGATTTAGAGTAAGAACTTAATATAAAGATACGGAATAAATTTAAATAAGTGTACACTCGTAGAAAAGTGGCATGGTAGAATCACTTATTTGATACAGAGTATGTGTCTCCTGAATATAAATGATAACGGTGCCAACATAAAACTATGTACATTGATCAAACCATTCAAAACTAATATATTAAAAAACATTGATACCAGAGACACTCTTACGTTTATAAAAAAAATAGTGTCTACGTTACATGTATTGGAAAGGGAACGCTGGCAGCATCGTCGCGTTAACAAAGCAGGCAAGCTCTATAAAAATACCAACGTTATTTATCTACGCAACTCATTGTTAAGCCACCAAAGCTATGAACAAATACAACAGTTCAATGCAGTGCAGCCAACCAACTTCACCGTTACTAAGAATGGTGTCGTCTGAACACAAATAATTAATGGCAACATTTGTTTTATCAAGTGAAAGTAAAAGTCATTAAATCGTTATGCTGACGTCCAGTGATGTAAAAGGAAACAGAGGCGTTTGTAGCAGCAGGCAAAATTGAATAGGAGTGTAATCGAACACGCAGATGTGTTACTTGCACTTCTGAACAGCCACGAAAACCTACATCCTTCATCTGACGACCAGTTAACGCCAACAACTACTTGGAACTGGCGTTAACGAATGGAAATTATCGCTCGTAAGGAAACCTGACATGGTGTTGCATAGTTCATAAGATCTAATTAATTGTCACCGAGACAACGTACCCAGTGCGTCATTTCCGGATGTTTGTCATTGTCTTCAATGCTGTCGTACATGCTCGGATTTTGCTGTATATCTCCTTGGTTACGACTGCCGACGACAATCGCCTAGCAAGACTGAAGAGTGGTCGTTGCGATCGCCATTATTTAGAGCAGTTGCAGCTGGCAATCATTGTCGTTCGGTTTATTTCGTTCACGAATTGTCTGTTTCGTTTATGAATTGTCTATGATTTTAGCGGCGATATATTTTCAGATCGTCCACATTTGAATGTCACTCAACTATAAATATATAGCGTCAATATATTATGAATATTGTCAATGGGGCATAGTTTCTTGTGGAAATGTGACAGTCTTCATTATTTTGCCCACTAAAGAAAACGTTCAAGTTCCATTTACGAATAGAGCTTCAAATCCGCTCAACTGACACGCTGCGTTTATTCCAACTTAGCGACCTGTACAGCATCAGCACATAATGAACCCTTGTCAGACAAACGGCATGAGTTTTGAAGTAACGATTTTCTTTTAATCACAACTAACGAGATTTACTTACTCAACGTTTCGGTTACAGTCAGTAGCCTGCTACAGTCAGTAGCCTGCTACAGTCAGTAGCCTGCTACAGTCAGTAGCCTGCTACAGTCAGTAGCCTTCACCAGGAACTGAATTCTGGGATGACTAGTTCTCCTTCTGCAAATGACATAGCAAGGGGGGCCGTACTATACGTGGCTGAGTCGGTACCCCCCTCGTCTATAGTATGAGCTTTCATGACAAATATCAACCAACTGTATTAACAAGAACAAGAACGTTTAACAAGATTGTCGTTCAAAACAACAAGCTTCAGACAGTATGTGGACAAGGAAACAAGCCTTACCGAGAGTCCAGCATGTGTTCATCTGTCTGTGGTAAACGTGTGAATTAATATGTTGGCTTCCGTGTGGCATCCAAACACTCTATGAAGTGAGAGTATTGTACAGCTAAAACTATATCACAATCGTCTAAACCAAAACAGCATTAAACAACACGAGACTGATCGCTGTCTAATGCATTTTCACGCCAACTGCTGAACTGCTGCTAATGGTTTCGTCTATGCATAATATATAAACACGTTCTGGATAGACAAAGTATTAATGAGCCTGCTGGCTCAATCTAAGAATACCTTGCACCGTGAGTCTGACACGATGTCACGCCGGATGTGTCGTACAAAACATAATGATCACCAACGAGGGAGGCAATTAACAACCAAGACGTCAACACATTACGTACAGTGGCCAGTAACTACGTGAGTATTGTAATAATGTCACAGACAGGCGGCTGTGCGAGTGACGTTGCAATATTAGACAATCAATGGCACCATGCACAACATAAGCGGTACTAACTGGTCGAATTAGTGTTCCACTGATAGGATAGCACAAAAACACTATTACGCGTGTTATTTCATATGTTAATATTTTCTATTAATTTTATAAAAAGTAAATTCGATCTAAGTGTTATGCGGATAAGTGTGACAAATAATAGTCGTTAAATCAACATGAATCCCGACAGTGCTACGCTGTTAGTAATACGTGTCATTCTACTCCTGTATTACATAATAACCAGGTCTGTCAGGCTAATAAACATGGCCGCCACTGTCGGATATTCCCTCGTATTTTTCGTTGCATTTATGGCCCTAACATGGGAACGTTATTTTAGCGAGAACGGTATGTGGGAAGGTTTGATTTGGTAGATGTATGCAGTCCTAGTAAGGTATGTACATATGTAAACAAGAAGCTAATGCTATGGCGATTGTCCGCATGTAACTTAATGAAACAGCTTTATATTGTTGATTTTACCTCACATGGTACTGACGTCATTACAATTTAATCATGGCAATGAAAAAGACAGTTGTAACGTAATTAAGTCACCGCATGCGTACGAGGTTGATGATGCTACCCGAGTCCTGGAATAAATTATTCCTGTTTATCCACCTTCTGGTCATGCGGTGTGACTACTGTTCGACACTAAGGAAGTCTTACCTGGAAGCAGGAAATGGGATGCAACTAGACTCACGGAGAATACTTCCTGATGCCCTCGCAGCATAACCACAATAATCACTGACATGGTGGTGCTGGCGTTTCGGATGCAAGCGCAATGACGTAATGTCTATTTTAAGCGCACCGTCATGCCCTACCGTTATTATAAAACACAGATTGCAACGGCCCAGTGTACACGGGGTTCACATGAATGCAAAATCGTACTGTACGGCGTTTATTATGCACACAAACCGAACGTGGCAAGGAAATATTACCGCGTTTTGAATAGATAGTATCAACCACATTCGCCAGTTGGCGCCGCGAGTCCGCAACGTTTCATATGCGCCAATGATCTTTCATTGACAGTTTAACACACGCATGCGCGGTAGTAAAGATTATTTCTGAGTCAACTGCCACGTGGCAGGTAACTGACTCCGTTAACATGGTATTTAATGTACTGGGTATTCTGCCTTGTAGTAAAAACAGCGTAACGTAACGGAGCTTTCCCATACTGCCCCAGTGACTACTTGTTCCGTTCACCCAGTGTTTTGCCAGTGCAGTGCGTAACTTGGCCTGACAGCGTTTCGTTGACTACTTAAATAGGTCACCAGACTATCCTGGATATTTCCCACTCGTGTGCTGCATGCGTCACTGACACGGTTGGACTATATGCTCTAAAAACAGTAAAAGTAACTGGTAGGTTAATATAAGGTTAACATATGCGCTAGCCTTTTCGCAATCAATCTATCACGAGGCCGATAGTAGGACTCTTATTAATAATTACAGAATGTTAATTGGTGTACTATCGAATGCAAGGTATGAGACAGGTTAATGTACGTTCACATACCGTTGTTTGGCTGGTAACAGTGATACGCACAGACACCACATTCGTACATCGGTGTACATCTGAAACCAGAATGACGTCATTACACTTGGAATATAAAAATCGAGTCTGCTTCACCACTAGCGGATTGCGTAGGAAGGTGGGTGGGGTTCACACGCCGGATGTTGCTTTAATTAGGTCTAGCCTTCTTAGAACCGGAAAGGAAAGATGATATCCGATCGTGCGCAGTCTTATCAAGATGGTGATTATTGGGAGGTCGTTCTTAATAAAGAGGAATACGGATGGGACGTATGTGGGAAGCTAATGTACGTACGTACGTACGTACGTACGTATGTATGTATGTATGGATGCATGCATGTTTATAACGATTGCTCTTAGTTTGTCATAGTCATAACCCCCACTCAAACCGTGGTAAACATAACAACTAAGCTGCGGTCGCGATACGATAATCTTATTGTGCATTATTTACTCTATTTTACGTTGTTCATGACGTGGCAAAATAAGCCGAGCCTAGTCGAAGCCGAATGTGAGCTGAACAGTGTGGACGTAATAATTATTTGTTGTTAGTACATGACATCCCATAAGACGACATCAGTAAATACAAGGATGTCGTCACAACATATAGTCGGGCACATGAGTATATGTGACCCAAATCGTGTACATGAATACCATCGTGACATACGATGTCACGCCGATATAACATGATGACGTCATCGAGAGGACAACTATGACAGATACCCACATCCAGTTCCGTTTCAAGATAGCCACAGCAATAATCCTAGTTGAATAGAACGTAACCACGTTGAGTGTCAGACAGCCTTTGTACCGAGGTATGAATTTCCGTCTGGGTGAACTACACGGCACGACACGACGACACGTTAAGCAAGGCGTTAGAAACATCCACGTGACTGATATAGCGCCGCGACAGCCCGCCGACTATCACGAAACACCGCACATACGGACGGTTGAGAGTACGTGGACCCACAGTACATACCGGTCGGTTGTCAACATCGATCTATGCACGTTGTCTGATCCATGGGTATCGTAGACCATCTCAATCACGAAGTATTGACGACACCCGCGGGCAACCTGTGTTAATCTGAAGTGAGCCGGTTGTTCGCCAGTGTTGACGTCTAGGCAATACCAGCTTCGGCGACTCTGTTATAAATAACTGCCAGTAGGCGGCCACTGAAGCGCGAAGGCTATGTTATTTTGTGACGACAATGTAATTGGATCAGTGCCAACACGCCATAGGCGGCAGCAGCTATATTCACGGCTTCGAGCCCATACTGCACGATCGGCTACCGTCATTTGCGTCAGTCCGATCAAATGTGCTTTGGTCGAACATAC